>NQFO01002719.1:0-25510 GCA_003991265.1 Pseudoperonospora humuli | reverse complement strand
TGTGGGAAAGCATCCGTGTGTATCAGTCACAGAGAGCACGACACGGACTCGTTGAAGTCTCTGATCTCACCGGATACTTTCAGCTCAAAAGCGAACTTTGTGAGCAGATGGTGGTCAACGCTGTCGTGATGATTTGTGAGCACTTCGAGAAGCGCCTCCGACTTTACATGTTGATCACTTTTGGAGGGCTTGGTAGCGATCTCACCAGAAGCAAGCGACAGAGACAGAAAACCTCGTGAATGCGATCATGCGTGCATATGTGCAAGAGTACCGACGAGACGTATGTGGCGCAAGCGTTGCATATGCGAGACATTCTAACGCCAGATGGCACCGATTGGAGTGTGCAATGGATTCCGTGAGCAGACCACATTCAAGAAAAGGGTCTGGTATTCTACGTTCGAATCATGTGGAGTATCAGAGTGCGGTCGTGAGGAGGATGGCGAAGGTGCCGAACGAGAAGAGAGTCCGGGCGTTCTCGCTGTTTTCTGTGTCTATGATATGCACGAGAACGCACGTCAGGCTCATTGCGACTACACTGCATAGTTTCTACGCGCATATCAAGAAGCAAGTTGAGGGCTTCAACTGGAATTGTCCTGGCGTATCGCTGTCGGCGAAGTCGTTTCAGGAGAACAAGTGACTGTAATATGCCACGCTTTTGGTATCTCTCAGTTCAAGACCATGCGTCAAAAGAGTGATGCCTAGAAGAGCAAGTTTCTCGAGATGACAGCGGAAAATACCAGTACGCTAGTCGCCTCTTTGCCAATCAAGTAACGAGCGACGGATACGGTGCGTCAATTTTGCTGTATCGATCACAGACGGAGGGCAAGAAGAGGACCGACAAGAACTCTTCCGAGTGTCTAGTGGTTTCTCCTGGATACGTGCCAGACGCCGTCATCGGACTTGACCCTGAGATGCGGTCGCTGTGTACTGCTGTGAGAGAGATCCTTCATCCACATCAAGGTTGGTGCTATGAAAGCAGGCCCAAGAAAAGGAAGGAGAAGAAGAGGGATCGATCGGTCTGGATCTGCCGATCCCCGTCCCCAAAGCGTAGTAACGAGTGCGATATCGTGCAAGTAACGTCGAAGGAGCACGATCACATGGCGGGTTTCAAGCGATTTACTGCTTGGAGTGAGGGTCTGAAGAAGCGACATCCTGGCTACGAGAAGATCCTTGCAGAGATGTCGTCATTCAAGACCACGAGCTACAAAAAGTACCTCGAGTGATTGCAGTACTTCTGGAGCAACGTGACGCTCCTGCTAAACTTCGGCACGGAGCGGCCGTTACTCAAATGAAAGCTCTCCCGGAAGCGTATGGCTCGTGTGGCATTTGATGCGATCGCGAAGCGCCTTGTTCCGACGGTGAGCATGAAGATGTGTGTGGCGTGCGAAGACTGGAGTGAGCGCGATGACATCAAAAGACACGCGTATAGTCCGATTGAAAGGATTGACACGGGCACTGCAGTAGCGCACGATGGTGGTGCTCATGGACGAGTTCATGACGAGCAATCTCTGCTCGCAGTACCACCAGACGCTTTCGATCGTCAGCTACACAATCGACACGAAGCTACCGAAGCGGAGAATGTGCAACAGCGTTGTGCTGCCACGCAGCCAAGCTGACGGGCTGCGATGTGACCAGAGTGCACCGCCAAGTACTGGGACCGAGACGTGAACGTCGCCATCAACATCCTGACGCTACTCAAGAGCGAAGTGCAAGGACGGACTCGACCCTTTAGACGGAATCGTGAATATGAGAAAGTATCCAGTCTTGGATATTGTAGGTAGCATTTTCACTGCTCCCTCTATAGCACCCTTTGATCAGTCCTTCGCCCTCACACCTATACCATTGCTGATTCCGCTTGACTCCTGGAGTCCAGATTTACCGATCGCATCCTCGTTGAGGTATCCGAGTCGCTCCTTTTGGCAAAACGCTACCTCTCAAATGCCCTACGATGTGACACAACGCAATCTCAACTTCAAGTCGCTCTCAAGCGTCGTGACGATCCTTGTTCCCAGTTGAATCTCCGGAGTCAAGCACAAACTGTGCAGCATAATGGTTTACTACCGTGAATTCCTCAGCCGCTTAGTTTTGACTCTTTCTTCTCCACTTTCACAAGTAGGACATATGCCCGAATAGGTCCAAGCGGCAGTGGCGTAATCTGATCTGCGATCTTCAACATTGGCTTTGGCGGCAAGTTTTGCCATTGGGTTACAGTTGTTGTGTAGAGCTCTGATCTAGGAAAACATCGCTAGGAGCCGACGCTCGCCACTATCATTCAACCGCTTAGTACTCTTCAACGAGCCGAGATCCGTCATACATACCATATTCTCAGCTTTGCTGATGATGTTACAAGTTTGGCTGATCTCCCTGGTACACGTTCAGATATGTGTATCGCCACTGAAATGCGGCTCAATGTGAACAAGCTCCCTTCTTTCACTATGAGCTTAGACGGATGGTGTAGACTCAATTAACTCTTCGCTTGTGACCTTAGTCGGCGGTCGGATAGTGAACACACTGCGCACTTAGACCTCGCGTTCATACACCCTTATCTCATGTACCTCAATCTCCTTGGCAAATATCTTGCACATTTGACATTGGTCTTAAAGCTTCTGCGGCTGCAAAATACTAATCTGGCCGGATCCATTCCTTCACTTCAACCACCCTTGGAGGGAGAGTCACAATCTCAGCCATCAAGGCTTAGCAATTGCTCTATAATGGCGTTCATCAGAAAGCCCCTCTAAGAATACCACGCTACAAATGATTATCATACGCTTACTGCCGTCCAGAAAATGTGGCCCACGTGCTTCATATTTGGGCTATACTCATCATGCTTCAATTGGTGTGGCCAAGTATTCCTTCAACTCTCAGCATGTCTCCTCGCTTCCTTTCACAAGCGTGGCGCTTCCATGGCGGCACCTTGCTCATCTTACAGGTACTTGAAGCGGACTCGATAGCATAACACTCCATTGATTTTGCAAATTTCATTGCTCGTCTTCCACGCAATGGTATGCAAGCACGGTTATCTCGCTTTTGACATCAACTGTGTCTGAGGCTAAGCTATATCTTATCGTTCATATCTTCGTCATTCTGCCCGCTTCACTAAAACAGACTCACGATATTTTGACTCTTTCTTCGATATATCGCATTACAAAACAATGGCTCAGATAGAATCCTTAGCACTTCAATCTACAGAATCTTCTTTCCAGGTTGTCGGCTTCACATTCAATGATTACTGAGGGCACGACCTGTTCATCTTTACAAATCAGACAATATCAAGTACAAGCTCTGCTTTGCGCTCCAAGACATATATTTTCGCTCCTAGGAACATTCAGTTTACAAGGATTTCGAACAAGAGCAATTAGCTTCAGCAATTATTTTTCGATATTTTGCGGCTTCGACACCATTTCTAACCACGCTGCAAACAAATGTCCACGAATGCCTTCAGTAGAAATGACAACGTCTATTCCCCATCCGATTGATATGGCGACCTTAAACATGCTGTTGACCACCACGAGAGCCATTTGTCCGATGGCTGGACGTGGTGTCATTACAAAGCTTGATTGGAAGACGCCCTGCGACAGTCGATTTGCGCCTGGCTTCGATCATGACGCACGCAGCCACAGACGAGACGAAATGGATTTAGCAATGGACGCCTCTCGAAGGAAAGAGAGTCACATACAATTTTCAATATGTCGGTGATTTGCGATTCCCGCGGTATACTGGATCTCTGCTTAATTTGTTGGTTCGCACGCTTTGCATCTGATGCCAAAGTTCAAGCCCCGTCACTTTTCGGCGACCTTCCTTAGTTCTTCCATTCTACAACATTCCACCACTCTAGCAAGTCTCACCTCTGCCACTATGGGAGTGCAACCTCAGCTTAACCTGCCGCACGTGCAAAGGCACGCGACAAAGTCTCGTCGGGACTCACGAATCGGCAAGCACGCTCCACATTGGCACCGCCACCACAAGCAGCCCATGCACGTCGCGGCGCTACCTGAAGAGGCCCAGCAGCTCAAGGAGAAGATCTTACGGACCAACACGATCAAGTCCACGCGCTTCAGCCTGAGCCACATGAAGAAAGTTGTCGTGCCACCTGTTGAAATTCCTGGAGAAATGAACAGCCGCCGTGCGTTGTCTACGACCGTCGCTGGCCGCAACGTGCCGCTCACGCGCTGCATGTGGAACAACACGAAGCGCAAGGTGCACCACATGGAGCAGATCTCCGAGTCTTACCCACTGCACTGCACTCTCTTCCGGTGAGAGCCCTTCAGGTTCAAGTTTTTCACCATCACCACAACTTCGAATGAACGAAATTCGATGCAAATACTTCACGGTAGCGGCTCACCGGCAACCGTATAAGCAATATTTAATCCCAACATTTAAAATTTTTGCGAGTCTACCGAATAACAAGTTCCCAACACGTATCTGCTTTTTATTTGCTGCGTCAGAACATTCCTTCCTTGATGTAGAGGTGTAGTTGCAATATATAAGCTGTAGCAATCTGCACAGGCTTTGTAGCTAGCGAACATTAGTGCTAAAATGATCACATGCTGTAGGATGCGAGGTGGAGCACAAGCTGTCGTTGCTTTAAGCTCACGCCGCGCACTTTGAGAAAGAATTATCGGAAAACATCTCAAACAAATGACAAATATTGTATCAATATATTGATTCTCTGTATTCAGTATACAATAGCTGAGGTGGTGGATGCAATCATGATGTTTAGAAGCCGTGGTAAACTACCGGATTGGACGGCCACAATCTCCCTATTCGACGAGATCGGCAATGTGCTCACAAATGCTTTGCTTGCACTGTTGTTTTCTTCTTTCGTATTCTGATAGGACGTGATCGTTATGCCTTCGCGTGATCTCATCCATTTACAGCAAATTCGTGTCCAATTCCGGTCCCACGGCACACAGTCACAGACATGCAGACAGACACACAATTGACCGTATTCGCTGCGAATCTTCAGGAATCTGCTGTAGCATCCAAGCAGAAGCAAATCATTTGACTTGCTTGTCTCATGCTGAATCCGCTGTTGGTCGGCTTATGATTGGCTCAGTAGGTTCTGGCGACGCAGATGAGCAGGAAATGTTCCAGTCGATACGTGCGACGAGTCGAGCTGGCGTGTGTGCGCAGGGAAAGAACCGGCGACGAATTAAGTTGCGTCACTCAGATCGGAACTCTAGCCTGTTGAACGGCGACCACTTGGCTTATTTTTCACTTGTGCGTCATCAACCATCACCACATTAAGTTGCTGCACCGCCGACAATATACAGTGCGGTTTCTCGCGGCACCTGTGGGGCGCAGGCGTCTAATCCTGACAGGGTTGCGTCGAGCCTATACCGCCGTATCGTTCGCAAGTCAGTTGTGCTGCGGCTGACGGCACGCGCCGCTCGGCCAGTCATCGATCGCCTAGTCAAGGTACCTAACTCGCTGGAATTTGAGTGCACTGCCTCGTCGCATTTATCAAAGATTTGGTGACTTGGCATTCCACAAGTCTTCCTTGCTCCTCAAAGTCACGGCTCCACTTACTGCAATCATGGGCATGCAACCGGATGTCCTGCCGCTCCGCCTTCAACGGTCACAGCCTCGCCCTACCAAGCTCTCGCGCAGACTCTCAGAGCGCTCAAGTTTCCGTCGTCATGCTCATGCGCCGTCTATCGAGCTACCGGAAGACGTGCGTGTGCTCAAGCAGAAAATTCTTGAGACGCACCCGACTAAGCTCATGCGTTTCAGCCTTAGCCACATGCGGCACATGGTCACCCCACCCGTGACAATTCCGGACACACTCAATGACCGACGAGCTTTGCGCACGGTCGTGTCTGGCAAGAATGTACCACTTACCATGCGCATGTGGACAAACTGCAAGCGGAAGACCAAGCATCTGGACGTGATAAACGAGTACATCACCTACCGATGATAGTGTAATCAACAAGTCGTCAGTTTTAGAGAGCCATCTTGCTGATTCAAGCGCCGAGAGATCTCAATTCGATCGATCAACGCCCAGCATGGGATACAGTCTAGACTATATTATACAGTTGCTTAGCCTAAACTTAAATGCGATGTAAACGTCATGCAGTATTTATTCGTTTTAACACTTGAGCTTATATGTAATCATGACTTCATCCTTGGGAAGGGATCTATCCTACCTATGTTATAATGAATGCAATAGCCTGACGGTCGATGAAAGTGGTGAAGAAGAAGCGCTCACCATTGATGCGGTCAAAGACGAGTAAGATCTGCTTACAGTGCCACCAGTCGCTTTTGTCGATTCGATATGCTGACAACACACAATGCTGTCGAAGAAGAGAATACGCGAGGGTGTTGGCACTGGATCGTCAAGTGCAGCTCAAAGAATAATGATATAAGAGGCACTGTTACGATCATGTGTAATGCATTGCAATGGTCTGAGACCGTGTCGTGAACGTCATGTTGGAGCTGCTCAAGAGCGTGGGAGGCTTTTGAAAGAGCGTAAATTAGATCAAGGTGTGGACGCAGATACAGTCGCAGATGGCCACTTAGATCAGTCCTGGACACCGGGCAGTGCAAGAAGCTCAACATAGATACTGCCATACTCACACTAAAACAACGACTTCATTACACGTCAAGCGGCTGTTTGCGGCCTGTCACCGTATCCTCGTCTATCACCAGCATGTTCTGTACCGTTAATGGAATCTCACCACCGAAGAGCCGCTTGAACACACCGAGCTGGTCCCAACAATGATGCTGCTCGGCAATACGCAGTTCATGAAACACGACGTACGTAGTGACTGTAAAGGTCAGATCAGACGACTTGATCGCCATAAGCGCCACGCGCATAGTCGCTGGACAGTCCTCCGACGCGCACACGCGCTCCAGGTGCTGCGCCGATGCGATCTCACCCTGAATACGCCACTTGGTCAAAATCATTTCGCCGTCAGGCAAATGCGGTCGCAGCTCGACAATATCTACGACAATACTCGTAAACACCGAACGGATCATGTTCCAGAGACTGATAGTCTGCAGACGTCCAAACGCGTCCCACTCGCGCACACCCACGCCAATACGACAATCCTCATGCCACACTCTTGACGCATCACCTAGACTCAGATATGCCGCATTGAGTTGTTCCACCATCTCCGTCACCACTTTTGTTCTCTCCGCCAAGAGTCTCTGAGCACTTGCTTGATTCTCCAGTCCTGAAGCTCCAGGTGTTCCCAATGCTCCCATGACTCGCAGACCTGCCAAGCTACTCAAAGCTCGTAAATTCTCAGAAGTCCCCAGTGCCGCTGCAGCTTCAGCCGTGTTCCGTCCTGCAGCATTCTTACCAAGTAACAAAGCTTGCTTCAGATGCAGATTGTCTCTCTCCAAACTGCGCACGTATTGTTCCAAGTCTGTTAGCCTCGTGTGTCTTCCTCCATTGCCTATTGATCCTGTCGTCGACCGTGGACCGCTGTGCGGCGTCAGCATCTTGCCTGTCGTCTCCTTAGCGTCGTCTTCTCGCTCTTTCTCCCCATCGGTCTCCGTGTCTTCCTCCTCCTTCTCCTTTTGTTCAGTCATATTTGGCTTATAGCAGCGATAAGTACCCATCATTCCTCGCATCTTCTTACTCTTGTGATTGTCTCCGTTTTCCCCCTTTTCGTCGTCCATTTCGTTTGGAAAAGTATCGAGTAGTTCGTTCAGTGCAATGACTTCAGGTTCTGCAAATTGGCGCTTGGTTCCAACATCGTTGTCCGAGGTAGTGAGGGTACCCATTGATGTATCGACACTGCTGTTCGCCGAAAAGTGCGCATTTACCGCCTTGTCATTAGCACCTGAAGATGGCGACGACACCATTGAAACGAGTCAAATGTAAACAATGTAGAAAAAAAAACTTTTGTGCACCTGTTTAAACCGATTCATATCAGTATTGAGGTTCTCTTTGGATCGCAGGACCGCACGTATGTGGAAAAACTGCAATTCTTCTAAAGTAGCGCAAAGTTTCTGCTACTACAAAGACCAAAAGCTCAAAATCTTGACGCGCATTGTTTTGACGCACGTGGCGTATGGAGACTGAAGCAGACGCAAAGGTGTCAAAGGACATGCGCCACATCCAGTTGATATACTCACACAGACGTTGACCACGACCTTCATGGTCGAGTAAAACTCGAACCACAGTGCCGTCAGTTCTTTGAAACCTTAAGCAACATAAGGTCGTTGTGTCGTCTGAAAAGACGATAAAGTATCCACGTCGGACATGAAATACCCAGCTATTGGTCTCCACCACCGCCAAGTGCAACGTCTGTTGCTGTGCCACAGTATGGCAATCGGTGCCTAACGCACGTTAAGAGACCTCCTCCCACACACTCCAAGTGCTGTGGCGCAATTCATGCTTGGCAAGCATTAGTTTCCAGCTGTTGAGCCACCAGCTCCACGTGCTCTTCAATCTCGTGAGCTAGCGTCTCCAATTGTGCCCCATTGCCAGCTAACTGCAACGTCATCTCCACGTCTTCGCGCTCAGCTACAGCGGCTTGCCATGTTTGGACAAGGTGACGTTCGGCATCCTCAACTTCGTCCTGTTCTCGAAGCACAGCTGATAATGCCACCTTTTCCGCATCCATCACTTCCTGGATACGCGTCTTCCGTGTCACCATTTCGGTCTTGCGAGTCTCAAACTCGGCCATGTGCTTTTCCTTGGCAGCCTCACACTCGTCAAGTCGCTTCAACGTGTCGGCCAAGTCGGAGCGACGTTGGGCCTCGATCTGGATTAAAGCCAGGCCTTTTTCCAGTAGCTTGGCCTTAGCCTGCAATTCCCGCTCACTACGTCGGACCTTTTGCACCTGTGGAGTCAATGGTTCCTGGATAGAAACGTGGTAGTCTAATGTCTTCTCATTGAGCCACGAGAAGGAATTATCCCATTCAAACACGAGCGTTGTAGCCTCGTGGCGTACCTGGAACACTCCAGACATGTCATTGATTCTCTCGGGTGCCACAACTTCAGTTTCCATCGACGTCGTCCCCTCCGTCATTGCCAAGAGCTTAAACGAGACGTCCGCTCCATCCTCTTTCACTGAAAAGCTCCAGACCACACGCAAGCCGCTCTTTTCACAGATCACTGGTAATTGAAAACTAGCGCCAGCTTTGACCACCACGCCGCTTCTCATCACGAGACACTCTTCAAACTCGGGATCATCTGCATGTCCAGCACCAAGTCCTCCATCACCGTCCGAGTTCAAAGACGCGCGATGTTCGTCACGAAACTCACAAACTTTACGGAACGCACTCGAGTGTTCCTCGAGTCGTTGTTGGAGCTCGTCCACAATCGTCGCCACGTGCTTCTTAAACCCCGACACTAGGGCCTGTCGTCTCTGCAATTGCATCGCGTGCTCCTTCTCAGACTGCAAATGTTTCCGACTCGCATGGAGCTCAACTAATTTGCCCTTTTCAACTTCCAACTCAAGAGCAGATTTCTCGTCTCGAAGCGTTTGCATCTCTTCCTGCATCTCAAGAACATGGAGACGCATCTTTTTCAACGCGTCTTCCTTCGCAGTCAGCACTCTCATTGCCTTTGAAACAGCATTGGAACTCTCACTCGTCTCCGGCTTCGCCAATGACACTGTCAGCTCATCAACTTGACTCTGCCCGTCGTTCAGCTCTGCTCGGCAATCATCTAAAGCCCTCGTCAGCAAGGCGATTTCAATGTTGGCGTCTGCTAGCTCCGCTTCAAGCTTTTGAATCTGTTCGGACAGCTCTTGCGTTGGCGCTACGCTGGTTTGACCTTCTTTGGCCTCATCTACACTCAATCTCGGTGTACCATTAGGCTGTACGTGTGCGGTCCTAGCTTCTTTCTGCGCTTCAATGACGGCGTTGAGACGCTGCACTTCTTTGGACACAGCCGCCAGCTCAATCTTCCAGTGGTTCCCTTGCTCCTCCAATGCAAACACTTTTTCAGCATTAGCAACTTTGGTCGTAGCAAAACGCTCTTGCAAAGCAGTCAACTCAGCTTGAGCGACACTCAGCTGCTGCTTCAGGGACGTCTCTGATGCTCTTAAGCTGCTCACTTCCTTCTCGAGCTCAGCTACGGTGCTTTTCCCTTGTGCTAAGGGCGACGTGCGCATCTGGACATCATTAGAGACCACTGCGTTGGCATTCAAGAAAGAACTGCGCTGGGTGCCCATAGTCACTGCTGTGTTTGCTTGTTGCTTCAGCTTTGACTCCAATGACTCAATCTGCCTTTGTCGCTTTGCATTCTCCGTCTCGCTCACTTTCAGCGCGTCCCGTGTCTCTTTCAAAGCCTCCTTTGCAGTAGCCATCGCCGTCGTGACAGCATCAAGACGAGCTTGGACCGCTGCCTGCTCCTCTGCCTTGATGCGCTCACTCTCCGCGTCATTTACCTTCTTCTCCGTTTCCAGCTCGTCAACTTTGATCGTCAGCTCTTGGATTCTTGCTTCCATTTCTTCTCTTTCCAGTGACGACCGTCCTCTCTCTTCTTCCAGCTCAGCAATAGCGCGTGCTTTTTCCATCGCGTATCGCTCAAACTCTGCCTGCATCGTCTCCTGTGTGCGCTGCATCTCCTCGAGACGATACTCGCTGTCTTGGCAAGCAGCAACAGCTTTCTCGCGCTGCTCGTCACTCTCTTTGACTTGTTGCAGCAGCTCCTCCTTCTCCTTTCGCATTCCGTTTAACAGCTCTGCACGCTTCTCCATCTTCTTAAGCGCTGCATGCGACCGAACACGGTATCGCTCAAAGTCACGATGCAATGTCGCGAGTTCTTCAGCCGCCTCTTGTTGCTGAGACGCCTGCTCTTGTTGTTCTTGAATGCTAGTCGAATGGATTTGAGCCTTCAGCCTTTCCATTGCCTTGAAAGCGTCCTCCTTCTCCGTCCGCGTAGCTGTCAGCTCTTCTTTCAATGACTCTACCAGCACTTGGAGGTCACGTTCAGATTCTTCAAGGATCATCAATCGTTTCTGCTCTTCCATCGTCTCGTACTCTAATGCATTCAGTCTTGCCACGTCCTTCTCAACGCGATCACGAAGCAGCTGAAGCTCATCTAGCCAGCGCATGATGTTAGTCTTGGCAATGGCTAAGCGCTCATGCGTCTCATTACCAGCCTCCAAGGCTTTCAAGACTTCATTCGTTTCCTCGCCATCCTTCGCGAACACACGCCAATCCATCGTTTGCACACACTCGTCAATGAGCAGCTTTGCGTTGTCACGTTCACTACGCATCGATATCAGTTGCTCCTTTGTCGAATGCAATTGATCTTGAGCAGACATCAGATCAGTCAGTAATGGTGTAAGCCCACTGCATAGTTCAGTAATCTCTCGAGACTGCCACACTTTCTCCACAAAGGCACGCACCACATCGTCATTCACTTTGCTACTAGCTCTCAGCACAATCACCACTTCGCGCAGCTCCGTCGTGAGCACTGACAAGCGCGCGTCAATTTCGTCGCTCCTTGCACTCTTCTCGTCTTGGACTGCCTCCAGGCCAACCTTCAGTTCATTGCACTCACGAATTCGAGCGTCCAATTCGGAACGACACACACAAAGCTCAGCTCTACAGTGCTCAAGCGCTTCTGCAGCTTCGTTCTCTTCACTTGTCTTAGCTGCAAGCATGTCTTTCATCTCTTCCAGCTGTGCAACAAGGGACTCACCAAAGCTTTCGCTGTCGGCAAGGCGTTGACTCAAACGCGTTGTCTCTCCTCCATGTGATCGTTGCAATTCATCAATCACTCGTGTCTTCTCGTTCTCAAGAAGCGCTACTTGGTCAAGAAGCTCCCTCTGCTCCTCCTTGAGCGTCGAAATCGTCCTATCTTGTGCTTGATAGCGGTCCTCGTATTCAATGACTTTTGCTTGCAAAGCGTCAAGATCCGCTCGATTTCTCGACACTTCACACTCGTGTGCACGCTGAAGTTCCTCAATCACTTGATCTTTTTCCTTCGTGAGCCTCTCAAGTTCCTTCTCAAGCTCCTTTTGCTCCATGTCCGACGTCGTAGTCTGTTGCGTTTGTACACACTCGTCGTATTCACTGACGCGATCAGAGCTTACATCCACTTCGTCTTCATCGGCAATATCTGCAAGCTGCGGTCCGTCTTCCTCAAACTCAATCACAGGAACGTCGTCAATCTCGTCATCTTCGTCCTCGATTTCGTCCTCATCGATACCAGATCCTGACACGCTTGTTCCGCTGGCCTCGGCACTCTCTACCTGGTGATAAAGTTTCTCGATTTCTGCGGCATGTTCCTTCACAAGACGATCTTTCTCGATGATCAAAGCGCCCACTTCGGCCCGCAGCCACAGCAGTTCGTCGGCAGTCGACTTGGGTTCCTCCTCCGTCGTTGTAGCGCTGTCAGTCGTCGTGCGTTCATGCTCATCAAGCTTTTCTTTGTCTAAGACTAAGGCATTTGCATTATCACTCACTGACTCCAATTCTTCAGCTTTCTTTGCATCTGTCGAGAGTGCACATGTTGCGCTCTCAAGCTGTTGACAAAGACTTTCAATCTCGTCTTTGTGTGTCTTTCGTAGCGCTTCAACGTGGTCCGCATGCAGCTTTACAAGATCATTTTTGTCACAAGTTAAGCTATCGATCTTGGTCTGCAACGCTTGCACTTCTTCAGCATTAAACGCATCGACCTTGTCGCCATTTGTCAAACTTGAAGACCTTGCACTCTCGAGTTGTCGACAAAGGTCTTCCATCTCGTCGCTATGGGCTTTCTGTAGCCTCTCAATCTCCCCTACAAGGTCGTCCTTCTCAGAGACTAAAGTATCCACTTTAACCTGCAACACTTGCACTTCGTCGACCTCCCTGTCGCCACTCGCATTCGTCTGTGTAGACACATCACTTACAGCCCGATCAAGCACTTGGCGTAGCTCTTCCATTTCATTCGCATGTGCTTTCACAAGCTTCTCCTTCTCCAACGTCACACAATCCAATCGAGTCTGCAACGTCTGTAGCTCTTCCTCGTTGCTTGTCTCGCTCTCATTTACCTTCATCGAAAGAGCGTCCATGGCACTCGTCAATTGTCCCTGCAGTTCCTCCATGTCACGCTCATGAGCTTCCACAAGACGCTCCTTTTCTGCAGCCAAACTCTCCATTTCAATTCGTAGTGACTGCACTTCATCGTCTCGTGCTTGGGCACTTTTGGCCATGCGTTGGATTTCTTGGTCACTTTCGCGTACCAATTGTTCCATTGCTTCACACGCGTCACGTTGTTGTGCCAGCAATTCCGCGTCCTCTTCTTGCCGTAATTGCTCTCTCTCTTTCAATCGTTCCATCGCCATTCTCTCTTCCTTGAGCATTAAACGCTCCTGTTCCAGCATCTCGTTTCCTGCCATTGCTTCTTCCCTCGCAGCTTCCAGCTCTTGCTTGAGCTTTTCCACCTCCTTTTGCACCTCTTCCACCTTCTTACACTCTGGAAAAAGCGCTGCAATTGCGTCTCTAAGCTGTACAAGATACCGCACACTAGCAATGACGTCAACGTGCTGCGTATTCTCCTGTGCTTGCTCCTCCACGCCGTCATTGGTCCCCGCACTGTCCCGTCTTGACGTGTGTTCTCCATTTACCACGCTCTGTAGCTTTTCCCACCGTCCGACAAGGCCATAAATCGTCTGTTGCTGCTCCATAATCAATGTGCGGCCTTTGTCCACCGACGCTGCCGACTGCTGCAGCGCTGTCGCCGCATTCTCATTGCCCTTAGTCTTCATATCGTCCGCCTTCTTTCCAAGCATCGTCTTCACTCGTGCCAGACGTCCAGCGATCTCCTGCACGTGCACATCAGCGTCGTCTTCTTCTTCATCGCTCTCACCTCGGCGTCGCGCTAAAAGATGTCGTTGCTCGGAAATAAGCGCCAAAGCCTGACGCAGGTCGGACACTGAGGTAGAAAGTGAGCGCGCAGCTTCGTTGTTGCCCTTTCGCTGCGCGTCCTGCGCTTTCTGCTGCAATTTCTCGGCCACGAGGTGCACGCGGGCGCTGACGTCGGCTGCCATGACGGCTCGAACTAATGGGGCTAATGCCACGTACTATGTGGACGCAAGACTGCGTGGCGATTGGCTGGATAGTTGACCACAATTTTTACAATCAGTCGTACCGATTCAAGTGACAGACATTGTGTTCAGCTGGTGTGACACACAAGAAATGACACTTTGTGGATGATACTGGGAGTGATGATTCATTGCGTTTCAGAGAACTAGTCCAATGGCGTCATCCAAGAGCAAAATGTTCGATTTTTGTTCGCTCCCTAAAGTGCGAATTGCTACCTAGAGGATTGCCTGTCTGCCATGCAGCGTGCATCCTCCAAGTTCGTTTCGAAGTGGACCTTTTCTCGTGACTGCTCTTGCTTCTTCGTATGCCAACTCTACGCTACGACCTTTGAAACGTCTCCATGCGTCCCACCCCGCGCAACTCGCTCTTGAGCAACGTCAGCATGTTGATAACTCGCGGTCTTAGTTCATGGCGCTGCACTCTGCGTATTCGCAGCAAAGCACTTTGTAACGTTTCTTAAGCTGTTTGCCGGTCACCTTTTTTCCGCCCTTGCGCGCCTCCCTCTTCCACTGCTTCTTGCTTTAGGGTATTTGACAGATAAACGTCTGGTGGCCACTGCGAGCAGAGCTTGCTCGTCATGAACTCGTCCATGAACACCTCCGTCGCGCGCTTCCGCAACTTCCCTGCCAGCCCCTTCACCGGACTGGGCGCGTGTCCTTTGATGTCATCGCGCTCAATCTATTCCCCGCACGCCTCGCACGTCTTCATGCTCACCGTCGGACGAAGGCACTTCGCGATCGCATACAACTTCAAAGGAACTGCACCTGGCAAAACAGCCGGTCTACACTGAAGTTCAACAGAACGTCACGTTGCTCCAGAAGTACTGCAGTCGCTCCAGGTACTTCATGTAGCTCATGATCTTGAACGACGGCATCTCTGTAAGGATTTTCATGTAATCAAGGTACTGTTACTTCAAGGCTTTCATTCCAAGCAGTAAATCACTTGAAGCCAGCTATGTGACGGTACTCCTTCGACGTCACTTGCACGATATCGCGCTCGTACGACGCTTAAGTTGCAGAGATTGGCGAATCCAGACTGGGCAGTCCCTCTTCTCTTCTTCCTCTTCTTTAACCTGCTTATAGCACCAACCTTGATGTGAATAAAAGACCTCTCTCACAGCAGTATCCAGCGACCGTATTCCAGGGTCAAGCTTAATATCGACGGCTGGCACGTATCCAGGAGGCATCCATGGACACTCGGAAGAGTCCTTGTCGGTTAATCGATGCATCAAATCTGACACACTTTCCGTCGCTCGTTACTTGGTTCGCAAAGAGGCGACTAGCATCTTCGTACTTTTCTTTGATAGCTTAGTACATTGTTCCGATAGTGCATGCGAAGGTATAGACGCGATGGTACCAAAGGGCACACGCAAAAAAAATGGCAAAAGACTGGAACAGCAGGTGGTCTTTATGGACGAGCTTCGGACCAGCAAGCTCTGCCACCAGACACTTTCATATGATCTTGTGAATAAGACACAAACCTGTGGTGGAAAAGAAAGCGCGTGGATGTAGCGCCTGCCATCAATCGAGTCGACATGCAACTTCAAGAGGGTTTCGAAGGTTACGGAGAGCTCCGCTGGATACGCGTAAATATCGATTGGAACAAGATAAGTTGCCATAGAGCGGGTGTTACAATTCGGTTTTTTGTCCTGATGTTGCGCCAACGTTAGCCCAAGACCATCCCACCTCTATCCTCTTATTACGTATTGGGTAAGAAAGGGCATCCGTCGCGGCGTTGCACGAGTACACATATGTGTCACACACACCAAAAACGCCACATCGCCAAATTCCGAGGCATAGCTTCACCGTCATTAGGTCAAGAGGAGCGTCGATAGACAAGGGACTTGCTTGGGCCATTGACGTTGCCATCATGGATGGGGACTTCTTACATGCGATCAACGGTGACTGGGATGCGCTTCTACTGTTGATGCGGGAGAATCGTGGCATTGCGCAACGCACAGACTCGAGTGGCATGACGGTACTACATTGGGTTTGTCTGCATCAAGACACACCTACTGACGTCGTGATTAAAGTGGTTTTCGCAAACCCGTACGCTGTGCACATGCGGAATGATGCTGGTCACTTGCCTATTGACTTGGCTGTGCAAGCCGAATGTGGGGAGCGTATACTGGAAGTGCTGCGGGCCGCTGCGCATGGTAGCCGCGGCCCGGAAGATGATGGTAGCGAGCTACACTACGACCTTATGAACAAGGATAATGTTGAACCAGCGACTGAGACCATCGACTATCAACTTTCGTATAATAACCGCACCATCCTCCATGATGATGACATTCGGGACGGCTCTGACTACCAGCCGCACCAGCATCAGACGTACTACGGAGAGGAGGAAGATGGCACGGACAAAGATGAAGCGGAGTATCAACAGCCGTACCATACGCAGTCGCTCCATCATCAACGACTTCCGCATAAAGGCAAATGTGAGAGAAGTTTATCGGACCAGGACTCGTTCTTCGACCCATCGCGGATTAACCATGGGGGTACGAGTATGTATGGCGGCTATATTCCGGGTCTCGAGCACGACCACATTAACAATCTGTCGCGAAGTGATCCGCACGTCAAGTCTTTGCTGACGGAGCAGCGCCTTCGTGAGCGCGAGAACGACCTGATTTCCATCGCAACGGCCGAAGATTCGATGCCACTGGGTATGTTTGGTCCGTCCAAAGGGCCTCCTACCATGTCCAGGATGGCTAGATTTCCGTCGCACGAAGAAGCTAATACTAGCCGCGGCAACGCCAATTTGACCACGAGGGGTAGTCTTCGCAGCAAGTCGGCGTTTCCACCTCGCTGGAAGCAGGCACGTATGTGTCACGTATGTGCGTGTGGCTTTACAATGGTAAAGCGTCGTCACCATTGTCGAAACTGCGGTCAGAGTGTGTGTAACCAGCATTCGACGAACCGCGTGTCATTGCCCAAGTTTGCTCTATCTGAGCCTCAGCGTGTGTGTGACCAATGCTTTCTAAGTGGTCACCACATCATGGCACCTAATCCAACAGGCACGCCGTCTATCGCTAGCACATATCAGTCAATGCCGGCTCCGCTGCAGCAAGAGGAACTGCAGCATCATTTTCAAGCGTCGCATCCATTTCCGATGCAATTTCGACATGCGAGATAAAAGGTCGACTTTTTGTCAGTGTAGCCATTTTGCTTTTAAATCCGATTGGAGGATTTTATATGTTGATACATTGTGGAATGGTATAATAGCATCAAAAGAGGGCAAACGTGGGTCATGGGCGATAAGGAGGAGCCTGGGTGCTGGCGCAAGAAGGCGGCGTACGAGAAGTGTTTTGACCAGTGGTACACGGAGGTGTTTCTGCAGCAAAAAGCGCATGGTAAATTGGGCTGCGAGAAGGAATACGAGGCTTATACGCGTTGCTATATGGTGTGGTATAACGTCGTGGGGGGATGGTATCATGTCGCTTGTGCTTACTCACGTTGTGTAGAGTGAGCTGGAGAAGAACAAGACGCTAATGGAAGGCATTAAGTTGGTCATGCAGCCAGAGGTCAAGAAACGCATCGAGACGCAGGCAGCTAAACGTCAAGAGCACGAGTCGAAAGACGTAGAGAAATGAAGAGATTTTGCGGAACTTCTGTGCAAATGTTTCTTCATATTATTTTCATGTAGAGCTATGCGTACGATGAAGCTTGAATGCTTGTGTAATAACCCTCATATTTAGATGGAGTAGAAAGCAGCACTTCTCGACCCTTTCACTCAGCGTTCAGTCATTAGCAAGCGGAAAAGATCTTGCTCTTCCTAGACCATATTTCTTTAATACGAAGTCGTAGCACAAGCGTTCTCGACCGGAGGTAGTTCATTAGGTAAAACTACCGATGCGTTACCAGTCGACTCTGCAGTCTCATTCATAGATGGCGGTGGCGTCTCCATGTTCTCAGCGTTCCCATTGCATTTCTCGGTAGTGCTTGAGCCAAAGTTCTGCGTCCAATAATGTTTGTACTTGGTAGCACTGCCATAAGCGTACGCAGTGCCAAACATGGTATAGTCTCCCAGAATGTTGGCACGATGGCCACTAGACTTCATCCAAGCAGCCATGACAGTGTCGACACTACTTTGTCCCGCTGCCACATTTTCCGCGAGCTTGGTCCACTTGTAACCTGACGCAGTGACTCGATTCACCATCGTCGAGCCATCGGAACCTGTGTGGCTCATGAAGTTTTTAGCGGCCATGTCGTTCGAATGACGCTGGGATGCCGCCGTGAGCTTATTGTTCATACAAAGAGGATCAAGGCCTTTGATAGCGCGCTGCTTATTCACTTGAGCCAACATGGCAGTCGCATATTGATTCGAGCTTCCGTACAACACACGCGATTCATCGATGGAAACATTTACGTTAAAACTTGCACTTGGGACTGCGCCGATAGCAAACACAAGTGCAAGCAAAGTCTTGGAGATAAACACCATCGTGGAGCTTTGCTTGATGTTGCAGATTGAAGAATGAATAAGTCGCTTACAGATCGCGAACTTTCAGACGTTGGCTCACAACTTTCTGCAGCGTTCGACTGCTTCAAAGGTGCGAAATGTATTCAATCTTAGAGCACTGGCAAGATGAACGTTTATGAGACCTTATCGGACACGCCATTTAAAGCTTTCAACGCTCAGCGTATGGTGGGTGTCTCGACTAGTTGCCTTACTCGAGCGCGTAAAACGAGACGTGTTGGTCACGCCGTTGAAGGGCTGATTGCTGGACGATACTGTGCAGGTATTGCATGCTGGGTGCAGTCAAGGCGTCCACGATGATCGTCTGGGAAACACCTCGAGCTATTCTTCCAGTGTATTCCGTATAGTAAAAGCTCTGGTCGCGTTCATTCGATTCGCCATCCTCTGAGCCAAGAACGATGCCACGGGGCCAACTAGCACAGCAATAAGCGAGCGTAAGATATAAAGTATTCGTAAGTGAGAGGTAGAGAAGAAGGATGGCAACAATAGCTGGCGAAACCTTAGCATGGAATTGGCAGTGCCGCCAACCACCACTTGAGGCTGAAAGTCACGACGCAATGCTCGAGCAACAATGTTCGTGTTGGACTCGCACCAGTAGAGATATCTGTTGGAAAGCAGTGCCATTAGAGCGAATGCCTAGCGATTAGTTGAATATAGACGACACTTACTTGGAGTCAACTGCAATACCGTCGAGCCTTGTCATGGACGTGCGTGTCAAGACTTGACGTAGACTCACTCCTGCCGCAACAATCGACGCATCATCGGATCGAGCAATGTTTGCCTTTTCACGGGCAGTCATGTTCACCCCCAGACGCACTTGAAAAAGTCGTCCAGTTTTCTCGGTAAAGAAGATCATTTGCTTGGTCGAGTCGATGGCTAAGCCACGCGGAGACCGCAGGCCACTTAGAACAACTTGTGCTGATAGTGGAGAGACGATTGATGTGTTGATAGACGGCAATTGAAGTTGGGAAATGGTTCCTTTGGACTCGAGGGAGTAAAAGAGTGCAGCATGATTGTCCTTAAGTGGAAATGCCAAGGCTAATCCCCGCACGCTCCAGCACTGACGCTGCAACACTTCGATAACGGATGACTGCAAACTGCTCCGGTATATGGTGCCATCTGCCGAATTTGACCAGTAAAGCCACTCGTTGCCTTCACGATCATCGATAGCCAAAGCATGTGGAAGCACAGCACGCGCATCAATGTCAAGCCTTTTAACAAGTGGAGAAGGAGTTCCAGACGCCACCATTTCATTGTAATTGAGCGCATATCCAGTCATTGATCCGTGGTTGGTTTGAATCATGCAGTCGTCTTGACTCACCGAAGAAACGTGCAAGGGAAGCCCCATGACGCATTCTACACGCTCTGAGGACCACATTACGATACTTTGACATGGAGTGCCTTGTACCGTCAGCAGGCGAAGATCAGCTTGTGTCGACCCAAAGTTTGTTCCTATCCACACAACTCGTACGAGTGCATTGATCAATACCTTGCCATTGGATCCGTCAGCAGCATTGGCACTATTAATTGCCCTGCCATCGCTCCAGAAGAGGCGCCGATTGCGTCGATGTAGTGCCAAGCCGACAAACCGAGCATATTCACTCGTGCCTTCAAGCTCGATCTGTGTGCCATTTCGGCTGTCGATAGCAAAGATGGACCCGCCATTGTGTTGGCGAAAATATACCGTGGAAGTGCTTGTCTAGAGGAAGAGCGTTAGTTGATGACTTGACTTTATAGACTCGACGTCAAAGCTCGGCAACTCACACTGAATGCCACATGACGAGCGAGTAAATGCCACAAGATGATGTACAACCAGCACCGAGTCATGTGCCGTGCCATTGAAACAAAGGCCCAAAGGACTTGTGCGACTCTTGAACAAGAGACGGAAGTGGTTGGCTACGACTGATTGTGTACTAAAGACACGATGTAAATCACAAGACGAGTTGAATATATTGATCGAGATACTTCAGGTAGCACAAGGCCGCTAGACCCGACAGAGGTGTGTGGAAGCAAAAGCTTGCTCCTATTTGCTTCTTTGACTCAAAACACGCACAAAAGAAGGTAGATAGACCTCATGGCTTCAACAGGATCTTTTCCCTTTCAGAACAAAGCCTGCATACGTGCACAAGATGATGAATGATGAGATCAGTGCACGGCACATTAAGAGCAAACACAGAGAGCACATTGTGTCACCTTTGAAACTCATCTTCGGGGATCGACAGCATCGATCCGTCCATTACCATGATGAACTCAATTGCGCTGCGTAAGTTTACAAAGCAGTATCCAGCCCTGCCATTGTTTAACACAAACAACAATGAGCATTCATACAAGAAGTCGTTTGGACATTGACGATACTCACTTTGACATGAGATCAGCTTGGTTCCGGTAGGCGGAAATGTATTCGCAGTTGGAATGCAGTCGAGGAATTTGAGAATGCAGTACAATGTAGATGAATACCGGCAGGAAATCATCAGCACCGGGTCGACTGCCGGAATCGCCTCTTGACAGATTGAGGACACTGAAGATTACGCCGCAGCACCGAACAATGCAATTGATTTTGTCCCCTGGTGAACGGAATGAATTGATACGTCGCAGCTCATCTTCGGCCATTGACCACACAACTTCGTTGCGCATGCACGGTTTGATATCCAGCATCGCTGGCGTAATGAACTGCTCCACACACATACACACAAGTTAGTCCGTGACAAGTTTGATACCTCCAAGTGCAGCATATACGATAAAGTACAACGGACCGATAAGAGTCGCATTCGTCGAAGCAGAGCTTCGTCCTCCTTGGCCCACTCATGGCATTCCTTTAGCTGATTTAACGCAATATCCGACACCTTGTCCATCACATACTTTTCAATCCCATCCCGTGCCTTGGCTAATCGCGTCTCAGACGCATGACGCCAAACAGGATGACGCAGTAAAATGTCTCCCATACTTTCAAAAAATCGATTGCAGCGACGACGAAACTCGTGCGTTCCATAGAAGTCATACTCAACATAATCGGTCGAGCGTGGAGGTCGACCATCGCCGCGAGGCCCTAGAATCGAGCCCACAAACATGCGGATTTGGTCCAGAATATCTCGGGAGGCGGGCAGACTAATCCGCTGCAGAAATTCGCCGTAGGTCAAGCTATCTCCGTCTCCATCTACTGGATCAGCATCGCACTGCTTGGATTTTGTTCGAAGTGCTTCATCGACATCAGCAAAAAGGTTCCGCTGGCTTCGGCTTCTTGTGGACACTTCGGGTTCCCTATCATCATAGCTCATGAGATCTTTCGGGTCGCTGCTGTAGTTTTCTTTGCGCATAGAGCCACTTAAAGGGCTCGATTCGTGCAATTGGTTCTCACCATCGCCATCGTCGTCGTTATGCAAGAGGCCAAGGTCACTCACACTTAACCGTCCAGACATGGTACGATTGGATTTGCGAAGGAAACCTGCTGATCGTGCAATAATCTCTTCAGTAGGGCTGCTATTGTGTCGCTCGAACGATGGACGCCGTTGACTAACAGACCCGTTTCTTGGGGAAGTCCATGACGGCAAAGGTTTAGAAATTGGATCGCCGACGTCTCCAAACAATGACGACGACGACGACGCGGTGGCAGTGCTGCTCGAACTGTGAGCGCTAGCGCTTGCGTGGAGCAGATTTGAGTTCATCGACGTACGTGGCGAGCAAGGAAGTTGATCGCCTTTTTTGTTTTTTTTGACTTCATTTGACACAGTCTCGGTAAGTGATTTAACCACCTTTTCACCATGGGAACTCATGGAACGTGCTTTTGACGTTTTCGGTGCAGGTTCGACCATTCCTACGGCACCGGGATAGCGTTTCATTGAGCTCATCCACGTACGTTTCTCCTCTTTTCGTTGGATATAACTGCATTTGCCCGTAGTAACTTCCACACTTGCTTTACTCAGTGATCGACCTGTCGTATCAATCGGTAAGGTGGTGACAACGGATTCTCGTATCGTCTCATTCGCAGCCGCGTAAATCTCCGCAATCACTGCATCCTGCTGCTCCACTGCAGTAGTCAGTGACTGACAGCGTTCGCGCAGCCTCACGAGTTCCAAATCTCGGGCTAAGAGAGCGCTCGTAAGGTCGGCTACTTCACAGCGTAGCTCCTCGTTAGTGCGTTGCAGTTCTTCTCGACTAGTCGGCGGTTCTTTCTCGTCAATCTGATTGTCACTTGGTCGATTCACGTGACCACTTTTGGCCAATACCATGGACGACAGCTGCTCGTCGATCTTTGACACGGAATCCAAGAGCTCCACTTCCACTTCTTCGTCCGAAGAACTTGATGAGAGACGCATGATTTGGTCTGTGTCTTTTGGGTCCAAAGTCCAAATGGCTTGAAGATTAAGGTCTGGGTGGGATCTATTCCTATATTTCTGGGAAAGACATTCACTCTTTTGTCACGACAGTTTGCACTTCTTGAAACGTCTGCGTCTTTACGTGCTGATCACGTTTGGAGGGGTTTGGTAGAATGTGGCAGAAGCGCTGCATATGCACGACATTCTTGCGCCAGATGGCGCGCCCAGCAGATTCTGCGGCCAGACTGAGCTCAAGGAAATGGTCGGGAGTCTTACGATCGATTCCTGTGGAAGTGTCAGAGTGCAGCGAAGGTGCCGAGCGAGAAAGGTATTTGGTTTCCATGCGCGCATTTAGAAACAAGTCGATGGCTACAACTGGGTCTTTTTCGCGTGTCAGGAAAACTGATCGACGGTGATGCGCTACAACTTTGTTATCTCTCAGTTTGAGGCCTGTGTCAGGAAGTGGCGCTGATAGGAGCAAGTTTGTGGAGCTGTCAGCAGCAACAAAGCAGGAGCACGCTTTGTCAATTGAGCAACGAGTGATGGATACGATGCGTCAGCTTTGTTGTTTCGACCATAGACGGAGAACGAGAAGAGGTTCAACTAAAAGTTTTCCCGAGTGTCCTGTGGTTGAATCTGATTACGTACTAGACATCGTCATTGGAGTAGATCTCCCGATGCGGATGCTGCAAGAAGGTCTTCGTCCACAGCATAGAAAGCGCCACGAAAAGAGGCGAATGAAGAAAAGGATTGATCAGACTGCACGCGTCGATCCTTGCTACCAAGCGTCGTAACGAGCGCAATATCGTACACGTGATTCCGATGGAATATTGTCGAAGTAGTGTGAGCGGTACGTGAACGTGGCCATCAGTATGTTAGCGCTGCTTAAGAACGAGCTTTGCGGTGAGGAATGTATGGAAGCTTTCAGAAGGGTGGAGAAGGTGGCAGCGTAGACTTGAAGCATAGCCAAACAAACATGGGTTCAAAAGCGTTTCTACCTTGGATAACCACCTAAACTATGCCCATTGAGCGTGTACTTTGAACGTAATCGGAACAAATTTAGAATAATCAATGAGTAAAATTGCGGCATATGTGCAGTAGCTGGTATTGCTGAAAATCCCAATTGCGAACAGCAATATTCTCGACCAATTGCATCGTGAGTTGAATGGCAGGTACAAGTGGTTACCGGTCGAAATGCTTGTGATTAAAATTATCCCAAATAATCCTAGACAAAATAAAAAAAAAGTAAAAATAAAATGATTTAAAATGCTCCTTTAAAAAAATAAAAATTAATTTTTTAAACGGACTAAACATAAAATTTATTAATTACCGTTTGAATTATCCGTGAAGATGCGGATTTTCTTGAAGTATAGCCAAGTGGTAAGGCCTCCGTTTTTGGTACGTCAAAAAAATTAAAAAAAATATATAAAAATACTGAATAAATCAATTAAAGTTTTTTAACGTTAAAAGATGAAAACAATTTGATCTTCAAAAAGAAAAAGATAAAGAAAAAATTTAAATAATTTTAAAAAATTTAACAAAAAATTAATAATAAATATGCAAAAATACGTTTAAATTTTGGTGAATTAAAATTAAAAAAATAACACCACTCATAAAGCATGTTTAAAAAAATCACGTGAGCATTTTATTTATAAGCATACCATTTCTTAAACCTAATTGTACTTGACGAAAATAATTTGATTTTAAAATTAGGATTTAGCCAAAACTTTATTATAAAAATAACACCTTAAAATAATATTATTTTTTTAAGCTGTTTGAAATTGATTAGTACTGGAAATAATTATTGCTGAGCGACTTAATTGTTGATGTCCAAAGCATGGCATTCTTATTTCAATTTATGTGTGTCTTGATCCAGCGTACAGTTGCATATTAGCAATACAAATACCATTCGCACAATTTTATTATCTGCAACTTTGGGCCATGCCACGATGTCGTCCAGCTGCAAGCATTGTCGCTGATGTCTCGCAGCAGTTCCGAGTGACTTTCGTGCCAAGTTTCTGAGAGTCGTCACCGAAACTTGTCGGGGTTCAGATGATCGCCGATGGCTGCAGAATGAAGTCTGCCAAGGAAAAAGTGCCTGCGCTACCGTAGTGGGTGGCGTGGTTATGCACTCAGAGCGTGATGTGCACTTTGCCGCAACAGGCAGCGAAGAAGGCGGACGCGTAGATGTAGATTGCATCGTCGAAGCATGTGCTGCTTCGAGTCAAGCTCCGGTAACGCGGAACTAGTGATGGCATCTGTGAGATACAGCAACGATCACTAGTCGCGTGATCTCGACGCTTGTAGCATACGCCAGCGCGCATACTACGCAAGATGGGCACTTGTATGTCAACTGGGAAGACAGCGGTCATGCAAACAAATCGCTTTCAAGCATATTATTTTACGAGCAATTGACTGCGGACGCAAGCAAGACGAGATGTGGACGTGTCGACTGGGGCTGTTGAGACGACAATATGGATTTGCTGATCGCTTTCTTGGATGGGAATCGTCGGAGGATGGATGATGCCACGAGTATCATTGGAAGCAATGATGTGTTTGTGTGGGCATTGGATACGACCAAAACACCATGGAGGATGGTTGTACATGGCATTGACGTCGCTGCTCGAAGTGCTTACTTATTGGCGTGACGTATTGCACTGGCTATGAGGAACAGCAACTTTCGTACTGGTAGATTACTGTTGATTGAACGAATCACTGTCTATCCA
>NQFO01002718.1:0-86593 GCA_003991265.1 Pseudoperonospora humuli | reverse complement strand
GAGCGCGAGTCGTCCGCTTCGTCCTCTCAGGGCGTCACTAATGTCTTTGAACTGGTCAAAATCAGGGGCGCTGGTCGTCTCTTAAGCTCTGGCACAACGTTAATGGGCCAAGTAGGCACCAAATTCCTTCAGGAACTCAAGGTGGGGGACGCAATTGTGATTCAACATCCGACGTCGCTTGTGGAGGAGACACGCATCGTGCGGATGGTGCTGAGCGACGTTTCCGCCAGTATCAGTTCAGCCTTCAGCTCCGACTTGGTATCGTCCACCCCTTTTTACTTTATAAGAGCCCCTAAAGAGGACGAGAAACAGCAGGAGGAAGAGCAAGAGGAGAAGAAGAAGAAACGAAAAATGGACGAGCAAACGGCATTCGGGACGTATGCGGGGGGCACGGAGAAAGGAGGACAATACACGTACCGAGTCAAGAAGAGTGGGGCGTATGGAGGATACGCTATTGTCAAGGAGGTAAGTGGAGTGATGGATCACTGGAGAGTGAGCAATGGGCGATTTTGTAGTGAGATGCTTACGTGTTCATGTTGGTTTGTGGTAGGATGCGAATGTGGAACGGAGTCGAGAAGATCTACTGGATATTCGTGCAAAGAAGAAAGGAGATCGATATTGCATGTGATGGGTTTGCATGGAGTAGATGGAAGACGTTGCGTATTACCACAAACGTGCGATGTATGTCCTTTGGCAATTGGTGTGTACCCATCTCTTCGTTCATGTGCAAGATCGACCTGTGATGATGCGCGAGCATCTAGCAAGAAGCAAAAGAAGGAGAAGAAGAGAAACCTCTTGTGGTAGTCAGCATGCATGCATATTCAATGTTAACGAGCCAGTCAACGCCTCAACGAAGCGCAAGAAGACGTGCGTGGCGCGGAGACTAAAGCAGACGTGATGGCATCAAAAGACATGCATTCAATCTAGCGATAGGATTGAGTAGGTGACAAGCAGGTTAAAGTGTCTGTTGTTGCTGTACAAATATACTTGCTTAGAATAGCAGTTTGTTACAATCTCTCTTTTGTCGGTTCAAAGGCTGGCTATGGCATCTTCGATCATGGAAACAGCAGCCGTGAGACCGCATCAATTGGAACGACCTGTGGATTGTCTTCGGACTGCGTCAACTTCTTCTTCTAAGGTCGACATGGTGTCAAAAGGAGCAACTTCCGAACCTCATGAGAGTAGACTGCCAACTTTGCCTTTACAATCTCTCGGCTCGAAACCTTCCAACAGTAAATTGTCTGCGTTAAGTGCTGCTGCTGCATTGTTGAAAGACAAGACACATCACGTCGCACAGCAGCAGAAACGCGCTCTCTCGGCTTTTCAACAAAAAGGTGGTCTCGTTGGGTGGCTTCATGGCGAATTCGATGGATCTGACCAAGAGTATGCACATTCGACTCCTGTGACGCCAAATGCCTCTGATTCCCCATCTTGTCGTGAAAGTACTCTTCATGACAACTTGTGGAGCTCATGGGTACTTCAGACAGCAACAACGGAACAAGTTGCAGTGGAAAAGCTCGTCGGACGACGACACTCCGTACCGCTCGACATCCCTCTTGATAAAGCTTATGGCGACACGATAGAGCAGTCATCTTCCTCTACCGTCGTCATCATCAAGTCTTTACCTTCGTCTATTAGCGACGTGGACACTAGGTCAATTTCGCCAAAAGCTCAACCTCCTGCGCCGCCCAATACGCCACGATCTCTACCAAACACGCGTGTTTCGCTCGATGACATATTGTCGGATGAATGGAACTGCATGGTGCTATGGGCCTATCTATACAGCTCTGGTCGGGATCATTATCACCACCACCAAAGGTTAAGCTTTTTGATTGAAACAACCTTCCGAATAACGCCACTCTATCGACATTTGGCAGGAGGAGGGGACAATACGTTGTTGCACGCAGACCAAAAGCTGCTGACACTTGTGGTGCGACTTTATCGTCGCTTTCTCGTACAACATGGAGCTTCACCGCATGCAACAAGTGGTGTTCCTGTGGCGTCACCTGCTGCGAGTCACGCCAAGAATGAGCTCTCGACTGCAATTCACTCGATCGTCAACCTGAAGATCTCAGGAACCGAATCGACAATTGACGTCCAAGTGGAAAAAGTCGTCTCCTTGCTCTTGCAGCTAGCTCGAGAAGTCGAGCGCGAGCTTCGAATGCTTGGCACTACCCACTCGTCTTCTAACTTTGCTGACAGTACTCTCTATCGCGACTTTATAGCTCGCCAAGGTGGTCCAAAGAACTTGGTAGCACTTCTACGCGCGGCTCGAATCCCATTTTACCAACAACCAAACGTTGTCGCAAGCTCCGCTTGCCTCGATTCTCTTGCTTTGGAGCAAAACGAAGGCACAGCGTCGGTATTTTCTCGAGCTAAATGTCAAGTGTTTGCCATTGCGGTTCAGTCTGACGGCTCACTCAAGTTCACCGACATGACTCGAGATACAAGTAGTACAAAGCCAATCGCAGGACACACGCTACTTCTGCATACGATCGAGCCATTTCTAAACCCTTCTGCGAGTCTTCATTCCGCAGCTTCCAAGCCATTTGCATTCAATTTTACTGCTGGCAGTGGCGACAATATGCTCTACGGAGCAACCATGTGGTTGCCTGCAGGACAGTGCCTTCTCCAGCAGGAGGACATTCCTCATGGAGTTTGTATCGTTTCGCAATTTCCATTTGTAAACTCACTGCGTCATTTTCTTAGCTCCATGTGGAAGAGCATCTCTAGCAATTGTAGTGAAGCTAAAAGTCTACAAGTGGCAAGGGCTTCGCTTGCTATGGAGTCTCATTTTCTCGCTTGTCAGCGTAAGACTTTGCACGAGGAAGATCAAGATCGACTTCCGATGATTGACTTCAGACTCGATGATCTGTTCGATAGCCTCTCGCTCACGCACATCCTTCGGCTTTTTGCCTTTGTGCTGCTCGAGAAAAAGATTGTGCTCGTGGCGTCGAGCTACACGGTGCTCTTTTCAGTGAGCGAGACATTGAAAGGATTGCTTTATCCGCTTGTGTGGAGCCATGTGTATGTCCCAGTATTATCACTTGCTCTCAAGGATTGTTTGCAATGCCCCACCCCATTCATTTTTGGTCTTCACGAGTCCTACGTGCGTCGAAGTGAACTACCAAGACCTTCAAACGATTTCGTGGTGGTCAATTTGGATCGTGACTCTCTCACAGGTGGTGGTGATATCTTTTTGCCTCCTCTACGTCACTCGATGCTACGAGAAGAGCTAGTACGTCTTTGCAAACCGCATTCAAGTCATCGTGATAGCATTGACACCTTTGATGGTAGCAATTGCTCCTTGGGGGAGTTCCCAACTCTCGCTATTCGTCGGGTGTTTTACCAACACCTGTGCAAAATCTTGACATCGTTAGAGTCCTGTGTTCATCGCTTTGACTTTCGTGACCAATTTGTGTCCGTGATCGACAATTTCAACTCAAGTCAGTGGTCCGCAGACGCGGCTAGATTCTATGCCGCCATGCTACATACACAAGCTGTGTCTACATTCCTCACATCACCTGATCCAATGAGTACAGCGTAATGCAGCAATCTTTCGCTCTTGCGATTGCGTCAAGAGTGCCGAATGCAGGAACTTGGTGCGAGTGTTGTGAGATAAGGAACATCGTCGTGTTTACAAGCTCGTGTTTAAGATAACGATACACGTGTCTTGTGATCTAGAAACCCATGTATGACGCTAATCATTGCTCTTAGACTCTATTGCTCTGCTACGGAATGTCTAGTTCATACAAGTTCGAGAGCCAAATGTTCCACATCGTGGTCTTGAACGTCTCATCCGCGTTCTCGTTCAGCTGCAAAAGCTTGAATATGTCGCTGTGTTTGTGATCAGCGCTGAGCATCAACGCTTTTAACTCCATGACGTACGTCGCTGCGGGGTAATTCTTTGTCTCGGTAGTGAGCAGCCTTGCCAAAGTTTTATCGTCGTAACGAGCTTTGAGTTTCTCCATCACTTTTACGAACGGGTCCTCTTGTGTCTCGACGACGTAGGAAAACCAAATGTTGAACCCTGGCTTCTCGAAAAGGTTGCCATCCTCATCGTCTACTCTCAGGAGATTGAAGATATCGTCCGAGTCTCTTTGACTCACCCACCAGCTCTTAAACTGCAGTTCTTCAAGTTGCACGGCAAGGTCATTGCTCTCTTTTCAGCATACAGCATCTTTGCTAGTGCTTCTTCCTTGAAGCTGGCTTGTAAGGCCAACCACACCAGCTCAAGGTGATTTTCCTTGTTAACCTGCTTGACGTAGGAAATCCAAGTGCTCATCAAGGGGCTTTGAAACAGCTTAGTGTTTTCCTCCTCGAGCTTTAAAAGCGCAAAGACAGCGAAAGTAGTTTTACCTCTGGCTTGCCAATTCTTGCGCTGTCCTTCCTCTAGCCTTGTAGCTATGTCCTCGGTTTCTTGAATCTTCTTTGCTTCATGCAGCATCTGGGCGACGGCTCTGTCGCCAAAACGAGCCGTCATTGTCGTCACTATTGCTACATCAACGTCTCTAGGATTCTGGTACACTTTTCCAGCATAGCGATACCACTTCTGGAATTGCCGACTTGCAAAGTCGAACGGCTGCCTCTTGTTCAGCTTTAGTACAGTGAAGTACCTGTCAACTTTCTGTGAGCCTTCTGCACCATAGCCATCACGTCGTGAAGCCACGTAACGCAGCCTGTATACGCTCGATCTTCCATGCCGTCCTCGTCACCCGTCCTGGACTCTGCGCGAGTCTTCACGTGACGACTGTTTTGGCTGTTATTCAGAGAAGAATCTAGCACAGCACGTTGCGAAATCTTTGGGTCCAGGAAACTCATAGTAAAGTTATTGCCCGCTGCAATAGCATCAGCGAATGTCATCAAAGCGATAGCCGCGACAAACATGACGCCGTAACAACCAATGTTGCGCATGATTGGACCGAAGCTAGAAGACAAGGAATGGTGCCCAACTCAGGGCCTGAAAGCCAAGGAATGGTGCAAAACTCGGGGCCTGGGTGTCAATTGTGAAGTTGCTGCAATTCTTTACCGATCAAAAAAGTGGTCATGCCGTCGAACGCAACTAGAAGGCCTTTCTTATAATGTCCAGTCTAGCCGCACTAGAGCACTGACCTCCGCCTTTCTGATTGCACCGACCAGACCTCAATGTAAACGCCTCAAATCTCGTTGGATGCACTCAGAGCTCAAATAGTAATCAACGCTGGCGTCACGACTCACGTTTGAAGGCCTCAATTGTGATAAGAAGAAAAAGCTTGTGAATGCGATCATGCATGCATGTGCGAGAGTATCGATGAGACGGACGTGGCGCAAGTGTTGGAGGTGCGAGACAATCTTACGACACACGGAGTGGATCTCCTGTTCAAGGAAATTGGTCTGGCGTATAACGTGATGGCGCAGAGGAGAAGTTTCAAAGCGCGGTCAAGAAGAGGATGGAAGAGTCGCTGCACGAGAAGGAAAAGAGTCGGGGCATTCCCGCTGTTTTTTCGGTGTCCACGACGTACACGAGAGCGCATGCCAAGATCGATGCAACTACGTTGTATGGGTTTTACTCGCGCAATAGAAAGCAGGACGAAAGCTTCAACTGGAATCTTCCTAGCGTATCGCTGTCGACGAAGAAAATGGGTGGACCCACGTCTTTAATGTCTCTCACTTTGAGACCATGGGAGCATTTTGCTTACTAAAGCAAGTGTGTGTGTAGCAGAAAAGCGCAAGCACGTGAGCCGCCTCTTTGCCAATTAAGTAACGAAGGACGGATACGTTATGTCAGTTCTGCTTACCTGACTGTCATGGAAGCCTAGTTTCCATATTTGTTCCTAGGTGGATACTTTCTCGTGACCACTTTTACTTTTACTACTCTTCGCACGTGTCTGTCCTTCGAAACGCTTCCATCCATCCTTCCCTGCACAGCTCGCTCTTGAGCAGCGCCAGCATGTTGATGACCGCGTCTCACACCGTGGTCCCAATACTTGGCGCTCCACTCTGCGTGGTCGCAGCGGACCACTCTGTAGCATTTCTTCGTTTTTTGCGAGATTTTTCCAGCCACACCCACCTTGTCCGCCACGACCACACCTTCTTTTTACCTTGCGTAGATACCACTTTTGCATCGATCGCCACATGAGCCATGCACCTCATAAAGAACCTCCATCTGAGAAGCGGCCGCTCTGTGCTGAAGTTCAACAAGAACGTCACGTTGCTCCAGAAGTACTGCAGTTGCTCGAGGCACTTTATACAGCTTGCGGTCTTGAACGACGGCATCTCTGCAAGGATCTTCTCGGGATCAGGGTATCGTTTCTTAGGTAGCTCGAATCCGCGTATCCAGTCCCGTCTTTCGCTGCCTATGTCTTGGCCTGCCTTAATGACTTCTCTCACAGCAGCGCATCCCAGCATCTATTCCAATGACGATGTCCGGCACATCATCAGGAGAAACCACAGAACGTTCAAAGGCCTTCTTGTTTGATCTTTGCTTGCTCATTGTCTGCAATCCAAAGAGCCCCGCGGTAGCCCACGAGAGGGACCCTTACATTCGGTTCCCCTCAATCTAATAATCAATTTGTTTTTGGGAAACGAAGAGCTATATGATGCTACATAAATAGTACTATTGCTTTTTATAGTGTCTTCATATTTCCAGTTTGCTATTGACATTGTCAATGCTCCGCTTTTCGCGATTGCACAATTTCGTTAAGGCAATATTTGTTTGTGGAATATTCGAATGGAGCAGACTGAGCGCAAGCCGCAGAGAAAAAAGCCAGCTTGGCCCATTGACGCGTTGCCGGAGCTTAAGAGACGACCAGCGCCTGTGATTCTGGCCAGTTCAAAGACGCTAGTGACGCCCTGAGAGGACGAAGCGGACGACTCGCGCTCACGCTTGGTACTGTCCTGGACCTTGCTCTTCTTCTTTTGCTTGGACTTCTTCGCAGGCTTGAGAGATAACACGCCCTTGAGTGTCAACTTCCCACCGACTGTCCTGCAGTGCAATGTCATTTGTGTAATTACTAGTCCATTGCTGCTCAACAATCCTAGCACTCGTCAAGTCAGGAATTGATCATGGTACGAACACACGAGTATACTGTATTAAACTCTGGACATGGTCAGATCTACATACCAGCAGCGATCGGACTGTTCTGATGCTCTCATACTATGCCAAGAGCACGTGCGCTTTCTACGACCCTCGCGTAAAAAGTGAAGTCGTTTAGAGGCATTAGAACAGGCACCTTGACCTTGTCGCTGTTGAAGTCGAAGGTGTCTAAAGCTTTTCGTGCCTTACGAGAGAGCTGATTCCACTGAATAAGACTTTGTATGGTACCCTCTGTCTTCGTGAGTCGAAGCGCATGCTTCTTGGGGAAGTTTTTCGAGTAAGCTTCCAGCTTGACACTGTAATAAAGAATATGCTTCGGCTTCAACGGAGCCTCGTGATGCATATCATTACCATTCGACGTCGACACACCAAGAATCCTCGATTCGTTCTTTTGAGAGATGCTGAGCCAGACAAGTGCAAACTCCCACTGGTGACGGTGTCCGGCTGGGGTGAAATAGCCAATTGGACAACCCTTTGCCTTCGGAAAATACCAAGCGTACATGATGGCATAAAAGCCTTCGTACCATATGCTACGGGAGTACACCTGAGACCCCAATGCAGGGCCCTCGCAGAAATCGTCTTCACCACCTTTCCATTTCAAACCCTCACTGATAGAGCCATTCTTCTGAACAGCGGGATATGGGTAGCATCCCCCAGCGAGGTCAAGTTGCGGTTTGTGCGTGACCGCAAGCTTTTCCTCGAATGTAGAAGGCTTTGGTTCAGGAAACGGGTGCAGTTGGTCATATGCGATCGTGCTGAAGGCTCTAGCCGCATCCAGCGAAGCGACAGCGGCGATAGCAAGAGCGAGGAGCTTCATCGTCGAGTAGAGGTGGCTGTGTCGAGTGTGGCGGTACAAATTGACAGTGGAGCCCTACTATGAAACGAGTGAAAGCAGAAAGACTGCGTTATTATCATCAGAATTGCAAAATTTGTGGGACACAGAATGGAGTAAAAGCTGATTCCCTAGCCTACGTGTGATTTTCTTATCCTTGTGCTTTTTCGATCTACCTTCTGAAGGTGTGGATACGCTCAAGTCCTAGCACTTCGACTGGGATTGGTGGATGGATCTGTGTGACGAGAGACGTGGACACCGCCATTAACATGGTCAATCAGCTCAAGAGCGAAATGTAAGGACACAGTAGATAGAGAAAACCGCTGATATGACAAAGTATCCACACAGGTAGTCCTAGACTCCTAGCTCATAGTAAGGTCGAGAAAAACTTCACTGCAGCAATATGTCCGTCCAAGGTCGTCGAGGTAACGCCCGTCTTCCCCCTGAAGTGAACCGCGTCTTGTACGTTCGCAACCTTCCGTTCAAGATCTCGTCCGAGGAGCTGTACGACATATTTGGCAAGTACGGAGCGATCCGGCAGATCCGTCTCGGCGTCAACAACGACACGCGTGGGACGGCCTTTGTGATCTACGAGGACATTTATGACGCTAAGAATGCAGTGGACCATTTGTCTGGCTTTAACGTCTGCGGACGCTACCTCATTGTACTCTATTACCAGGCTAACAAGATGCAGCAGCGCAAGGGCGTGGCCGTGGATCTGGATAAGCAGAAGCAGGAACTCCAGGACCTGAAGGCTAAATACGGCGTCGAGTGAAGTGAATAAAAGAGCGAGAACTTGTGTCGACGGATAATGCATTAGCGTTCCGGTTCTTCCCTGCAATCAGTAGTGTTTGTCTTCGCGACTCCCTCCGTACTTCCCTGCTACATCATTGCATCAGTGCTGACAGTCGCTCACACCTTTAACGCAATACTGCTCCAATAGATCTGTACTTAAGACTTTCTTCAACGAAGCAACCTGAACAGACAGAGCGTGCGGTGCCCGAAATCCGTGAGACTCCAAGGAATATCAGCACAAAAGCTGACGCTTTCGCTAAGCAATTGCAAGCACGGCCTCAAAACTGTTTCCAATGCGTAGCTGCTTCAGGCTTCTCTTCTGTCGCGATACAAACTGTTATCGATTCTCCGTCTGTGTAAGTAAAATGACTTACGATGATGATTATCTTCTTTACACTCTTAGCAACGGAAAGCCATGTGCCAACACATGTACGATGAGCTATTACCACAGCGTCCAGCGTCCACAATGCACTTATTGCCATTACCAGATGAATTGTTTTTCAGTGACACGAGTGCTGCATCTGTGGCGATCGATCGTACCGCGTATTCGCACAACCAATACGGAAACAAGAGAGCTATCGTTCTAAGTCACGACCAGTGTTCTCATTAAACGCATCACAATTTCGCCAGATCTCTACTGCAAGTTCTAAATAGCGACAAGAAAGTGTCGATTACGTTCGACTACGCTTCTTATCGCATATTTCCTCGACACAAGTGACTTTAAATATAGCGAAATATGGCCGAGAATAGGTTGCGTCCGACTGCAAAAGCAAATTGGGTATCATAATTTAGGCAAATAATCTCACACTCAAATAATTTGTCGAAATTAGTATTTCTTCTTTTTGAGTATTGTGCTTTTTTACTGCTTTTTTTGTAATGAAATTGTGTGCGCTTCGCTGGCACTCGAGCTGTGATGGCGTCCTTCCTCCTCGGTGACGAATACGGGTCTTCTTCGTCCTCTTCTGACGACGAATCTTTGCCTTGCGTACACCTAGACAATGGCATGTCTACTCACACAGCTGCAGCGTCCACAATGCGGTTGTTGCCATCACCAGATGAATTGTTTTCCAGTGATACGAGTAGTGTGTTGACTACCAGCATTCCATCAGCTCAAGCACCAGCAGCAAATAAGCGGAGAAACGAGCAGGCATCGAAGCCAGTTATTAAGAAAGCTAAAAAAGAGACTGGAGAAGCTGTTTGCAAGCCTAAAATTGCGCTATTCGCGCCGCCGCAGCTACGTCGCCCCAATATCTCAACTGAAGACCGCAGGTTCGTCATGAAGATAGCTGCTTTTTCAGTCCAAGGTTGAGCTAACTTTGCCGTGTGTGTTATTTTTAATCCTTACAGTGCATGGAATACAAACAAGACGCTGGCGCTGCAAAAGAAAGCGAAAGAGATGGAAGCGTAGAGAGATGGACTTTTGACAGCTTTCTGGAAACTGCTGCAGTAATGACCTATCACGCTTGATACAACGATACCCAATTCATTAGATAGATATGTAGTAGTCGACGAGGATGTCGATGTTTGTCTTGTTTACGTGACACACCCGAACAACTTGGTGGTGAGTGGTCGAATCGGATCAATCTCACCCGTCAACCACACGTGTATGAACTCCTCTTCAAAACAACGAATCTGCAAAAATGGCCGGCTCCTCCACCGAGAACTTGGTCATAGTCGGCACCCTAGGATTTTGTGTCTCCTTCAAAGCCAATAGGCGGTCTTCAATTCTCGCCAATTTCTTATGGAGTCTTTCAACTCTTGCTGGGAAGTTGCGCAGTCGGTCGGCGTAGCTCACGAGGGAGCTGCCCTCCGCCTTCTCTGCCTCTTGGAGACCTGACAATACCATAGTGTAAGACTAGCTCTTAGGTAGTTTGCAATGTCAAGAACAGTTACCGGCAATGAGTCTATCCACTGTGTCCTGCAGTTTTTCCTGGGCAACCAAGAGCAGCTCCACATAGCTCTGGCAGCGCTCCACCTTCGGCCAGAGCGTCACGAACATGCCCTGAGCGAATGAGGAATCTTCTGTCGTCGTCATCTCAAGATTATCCAAATTCGAGCTTTGGAGCACTTTATTCTGTGCGCTCGAGGAGAGAGAGCGTAAGGACGTTCAAGCGATGGACGCGGAGACGGAGGCACAACGTGCCACTCAGGATCAGAAACGCATTTTCTCTGAAGTGCCACTAAGATGCGCAACTCAAGCTGATGAAGTTGTGATAAGCCTCGTTCAAGACAATTGCGCAACTCAAGCTTCGGTCGGTCCCTCTGAGCGCATGTCTTGAATGCCTTCACTCCGCATGTTCTTGCTCGCCATTGAAACAGTGCGCTTCGCTTTTGCTTGACCGTCGTCACGCGAGCATGCGCTTCTAAAGAACTTCCACTTGGGAGGCGGCTTGTCGATATTTTTCTTCGCTTTGTTTTGCTTCTTGGTAGGCCATTATCAAATTTTCAATATGACATGTACGTCGAGTCGAAGGTGTTTGAAGAAGCGCTCGCGAACCATCACGCCAGCGTTGACCACCACGTGCTCACGAAGCTTTGGTTTGAGCTGTGAGTCATCGGTGAGACCAAAGAAATTTCGGATCTGTGTCGTGTTCGATCATTCTCCTTCCATCGATTTGCTCAAAGGTTTGGATCATTCGGCTTCGGCCATGACATCTGAGGTAATCTCGTCGTCGAGTTAGCCGCTCAGGGGGTCGGGCTTTGATACATTTGCACGTCACATGGACGAAGAGATGGGCATAAGCCAATTGCATGAATCGCGCACGCAACGTCTTACATCTATTCCATGTAAACCAATATCATTCTCCTTTCTTCTCTGCCCAGTAAATACTGTCGACTTCATCTTGAGTTGCTCAAGGAAAGTAGAACTAGCGCCCCTGATCTTGACCAGCTCAAAGACGCTAGTGACGCCCTGAGAGAACGAAGCGGACGACTCGCGCTCACGCTTCGTATTACCCTGAACCTTGCTCTTCTTCTTTTGCTTGGACTTCTTCACAGACTTGAGAGACAACCCGCTCTTAAGACCCAGCTTCCCAACAACTGTCCTGCAGTGCAATGTCATTTGTGTAATTACTAGTCCATAGCTGCTCAACAATCCTAGCACTCGTCAAGTCAGGAATCGATCATGGTACGAACACACGAGTATACTGTATTAAATTCTGGACAAGGTCAGACCTACATACCGGCAGCGATCAGTATACTGTTTTGATGCTCTCATTCTGCATCAAGAGCACTTGCGCTTTGTACGACCCTCGCGTGAAAAATGAAGTCGTTTAGAGGCATTAGAACAGGCACCTCGACATTGTCGTGGTTGAAGTTGAAATTGTCTAACGCGTATTTTGCGTCATCAGTGAGCTGATCCCACTGAATGAGACCTTGTTTGGTACCCACTGTGTCCGTGAGTCGAAGCGCATGCTTCCTGGGCAAGATCTTCGAGTAAGCTTCCAGCTTGATACTCGACCTAGAGATGTGCTTCGATTTTACCGGAAGCTCGTGGTGCATATCATCACCATTGGACGTCGACGCAGCAACAATCTTCGTTTCGTTCTTATCGGTGACGTGGAGCCAAACAATTGCATACTCCCAATGGTGGCGGTGTCCGGCTGGGGCGAAAAAGCCGCTCGGACGACCCATTGCCTTCGGAAAATACCAAGCGTACATGATGACATAGCGCTTGCGGTGCCATTTGCCGCGGGAGTACACCTGAGGCCCCAACGGGGGAGTCCCGCAGCGATCGCCTTCGTCGTTTTCCCACATCAAGCCCCTACTGATAGAGCCATTCGACTCAACAGCGGGATATGGGCAACATCCATCTTCGATGTAGAGCAGCGGTTTGTGCTTGAGAGCAAACGTTTCCTCCACCGTAGAAGGCTCTGGTTCGCGAAACGGGTGCACTTGGTCATATGCAATCTTGCTGAAGGTGAACCCAGCAGCATTCTGCAAAAATGCGGCGGCAACAGCGAGGGCGAAGAGCTTCATCGTCGAGCAGAGGTAGCTGTGTCAAGTCTTGGAGGCACAATTCGAAAATGAGCTTCTGCTATGATGAAAAGAGGGAAAGCTGATCGGAGCGCAAAGACAGAGAAACACCAGTCATTTGTCTCAAGGATGGTGACATGCGGAATCTGCAGAACTGATCGTGCTGAATGAACCCTGGTGCTCGCTCCGGCTTCAAGGTCTCGCCAAAACGAAGTACCTTCTTCATCAGTTTGTCATCATGTCTCGTGGTCTGAAGTCGGACAAGAGAAATCATGCCGAGACTTACGGCCCGAGCAGGTCTTTTACGGGCGATACCAATGCATTTCACATGAAAGAGATTCCTCCAAGTGATGACAATTCGTAAACAGATCCGGCAACGGTCTGAAACATTATCCGTATGTTTTATTACTCGCAACCTACCAAGGGAGCGAGCGGTATTACTCGTGAAGCATGCGAGCTCCCACCACTGCGCAGCTGTATGGGTTAAACGGTGCTGTCGAGCACTTGGAGTTTGAAGTTTCAATTGCAAATCCTTGATTGCGTATTTGGGCAGATGACATTCAAGCAAACGAAGTGTAGACCAGATGCTTGAGTCGAAGAAAAAAAGGCTAGGACCAATGGCTTTACCAATACTCGGAACATGTGTTGCGGAAATTTTTGAGTTGATCTCTTCTCTTGCCTGCCCAATGCTTGCTCAAAGCGATTAGCGAAGCGTAGTAGTGCAGCGCAAGCAGCCAAAAAACAGCCTTGTCGTCGCTGTTGCCGGAAAAATAGTCGTTCACAGTAGAACCGCTGCTGTTCAAGAGAAAGCAAGATCCATTGCAGCCGAAAAACGCAGTATCGACACACCCATGCAAAGTTGGTAATGCACCAATACGCGTGACTATCAAGGGTCAAGGGGATATCATCGAAGCCATTCTTGGCTCACAGCTCCTTTCTTCATGCGTCCTTTTCCAGGATGCGCTGTACGATATGAATCGATTTTGTGCAGCAAAGTACACGAATCTGCTATACGGATCAACCTGATCCGGTATTATACTGACAGGTGCGCACTTGGTATCCAGATCTGACTGACCTGGGACTGATACCATGTTTTTTTTCTGATGCAGTGATGCAGCTTCCATACGACTGTACTCGCCGCCGCAATGGATGTCACGAGCGCATTTGCGCAAGAAGATGTTGGTCTGTCGTGCGAGGGTATCGCGGTGGCAGTGGCAGTGGATCTTTAGTCGACAAAGAAATGCTTCGCTGCGACCACGCAATGTACCGCCAAGTACTGGGACCGCCATGTGAATGCGGCCATCAACATACTGGCGCTGCTTAAGAGCGAGCTTTACGATGAGGGAACGCATAGAGGCTTTGTAAAGGCTCTAGGAGAATAGCAAGACGATAATGTTCGTGGCAAGCTGGAAGATGAACAGCGTCAAGAAGTGCAATTACTTGTGTGTGTGCTACCTGCTGTCGAGTTTGCCAGTTTGGCACGACACGAATGCAGCGCCGAGCTTGAGCTCCCAATGACTAGTCCTAGTAGCAGTCGTCCTGCTCCTCTTCGTCTGCCTCTTCCTCGTCAGGATAATCGTTTTCTTCATCTTGCAGTGCATCGTCACAGTCGTGACTCTCTTCATTAGAGAGATAAACTTGCTCGAAGTGTGAATCGCTGCCATCCTCTTCATCAGCATCGTCGTGTGTGTCGGTGTTTGCCAAGATAATAGAGCGCTCCATTTGCTCATTCTCTTCGTCACTCTCGTCCTCGTTCATGACTTGAATTTGCCGAGCTCGTTTTCGTAGTCTCTTGTCGCGGATTTTACTTTCTTGATCAGGAGACGACACTGTGCCTGGGCAAAGCTGCTTGTCTTCTTCGTCAGGACACCACTGAGCGCGACTCACTTTTCTGGTAGGACTCCGTACTGCGTTGTCGTCCTCTTTACCGCACTCATCCTCAGCAGCAATACAGAGACTTGCACTGCTATTGGCATTGTCGTGGTCTGTACTGTCGTCATCGTGGTCGCTCTGAAACCCAACACTAGCATCATAATCTTTCTGCTCTTCGTCACTTATCGGCGCTCCTCCACCTGCATCTTCTTCGTCGTCGCTGTCGACAATACGATTTGTGTTTCGTCGACGTGAATGAGCGACTTCGTGGATATAATGCTGTGCTTTCCCAGTTTCGTTAGCACCATCCACAGTGTCGTACTCCTTTTGGTCGACGCCTCTGTCGGCAGAAATTACATTTTCCACAACTCGATCGTTGCGGCGTCCTGGCCGCAGTTCATCATCATCATCGTCATCTTCTTCATAGACGTCCACGTTGTCTTGTTCGTCAGAATTCTTGTGCTCTTCTTCCTCGCCAGACAATTCCCTTTCGCCTTCATGTTCGTCGACAAATTGAACGTCGCGTTCGGATCTTCGGCCCGAACGCTGCCGCCGCCGCTTTGTTCGACGTCGTTCTCTCAACTCATCTGCCGCTTCATCATCACTGTGGTTCTCCCAGTGATCTCCACCTTCATCATCGGAGAAACGGCCGATAGGTTGCTCTTCAGCATCAAGATCATCTACGATGAATGAGTCGTCGGACTCGCTTTCTTCGTCAAATTCACGTTCGCTGTCGCTACCGTGCTGTGCACCATTGCGATGACTAGCATCCCTTGCCTCATCATGGATGAGACTGACAAAGTCAGCAACAGGGGTATCCGAGATCTCGTGTGGCTCACGTAAGCGGGTAGTGATGCTGAGCTTCAGTCCATACAGATCGTCTGAAAAGCGGAATGTGTAGATACCTGATCGAAGCACAGTACACAAAACCCATCATTAAGTCGAAGAGAATTAGGGAACGCAACAAATCTTAGATTGATTGTCTTCGTACCACTAGGAACGTCGAGCCGTAAGCCCGGAAAGCTTACCACACCGCCTTGAGCACCGCGAGTTCGTTCCATCACGCAATTTTCCTACGAATGTATTGCCAAGCATGGCGAAGCTAAAAAAGTGTTTTTTCAAGCAACATCAAAACTGGAAAAACAAGCCCCACGAACCGCTTCGTCGCACACATGAAGACTGATTTCATTGTAGTACGAGCTACAAACGAGTCCATCGTCATCTCCCTCATTGCTCATGAAAAATGGCATTCCATCTGCCATCTCTTCGTCTTCTTCCATCTTGATAACGTTCAGAGAACACTCCTGATGTTCGTTGTAGAGCTCAAAAACACTGGGAAACTCCACAATGGCCATTCCAACACGCATATTCACATAGCCATCCTCGTTTTCATCGTTTGTGTCCAGCACCATATTCCGAGAAATGCGTAAATTACCATCGTGGGTATCTTCGACTTTCAGTACGGGATATTCATCGCGCTCTTCCTGACCCTCCCGCCATCGACCCGGTGATCTTGACTCTTCCTCTTCTCCATCTCCGTGATATCTCGCTGCTCGTTCATTTAGAGTTAAGATTTTCCATTTGGCATCTAGTTGGTCAAGTTTGCGTGCAAAGTCCTGCTCTTCCTCTTGATGGAACGACGATATTCTCGCTCGAATTGACGGGATCAGAAGCTGAATCCAAAGAGATGCAAGCACACGAACTATCAGTAACCAACGGGTGTCATAGCAACTTGAAACAGCGCTCACTTGGACAAGATTCCATAATGTCACATTGATGGAAAACACCGATGCCAAACGCAATTTTGCAGAGAATGGCTGCAAAATGTCAACGCGACATATTGGACACTGCGCTTCTTCGATCGATCGCGTCAATAACGAGTCTAGAAGACATACACGGCTGCAAATGATTGTTAAAAGGCATTTCATACCATCGAACACCAGACGAGTGGTAATACCAGTACGAGTGTCCACATACTGCCGACACCGGCTATGTCAGCATTGAAATACCACAGTAATAGTATCAATAAGCTTAAGCTCAGCAACTATTACAGAAAAGTCCAAATGTGATAAATACCTTGAACATGGTGTATTGGCATATGATACACTGGAGCTCTGCCTCAAGTGTCGCCGACGTCACGTGTCCTTCGGCCGCCATGAGAGCATTCGTATTAGCTCTTGACCGTTGCTGAATTGAGGCCCGTCCATTATCCACAATGTCTCCATCGGCGTTATTCTCTTCTCCTTGCAGTGATTTTTCATGTTCTTCCACAAACTGGACCTCATCCTCGTCACTCTCCTCGTCTTTGTGCTCTTCTTCTTGCTGCGTGTCGTCATCGCCATCCACATCAGCAGCTTCTTGTTCGTTTTCTTCGTCTTCCTGGCCTTGTGCGGTCTTCTCCTCGTCGCTTTCGTTCTCCATCGTCACGTCCGACACGTCGGAAAGTGACATTAACCGCGTCAATTGCGGCAGTCAAAAAGGACACTTGCCATCAAAATATTTGAAACGAACATTTGCATTAGAAAGTCAATTGATAACTTTGATGAAAATAACAATAAGCTCAATTAAAGCATTTTGTTTAGGGAGCCATATCCAGCAAAACTTGACAATCATATGAGTAGCTCGACTCAGCTAAGTGGCAAAGTGGCGGTGATTACAGGCGCCTCGGGAGGCATTGGCGCCGGTAGGTAGTGTACCTACATCTCGATGCACTTTTGGTGTCTAATTTGTGGTTTGCAAATGCTGCAGCCATTGCGTTGGAGCTGACAGCGGCGGGTGCTAAGGTGGCACTTGGAGCTCGACGTATTGAGGCTCTGGAGACTGTCAAGACAAACATCGAGCAAGAGACCGGAAGTTGTGGCAATGTGCTGATCATTCAGACCGATGTCACGAAGCGTCAGGAGGTGCAGAACCTCGTGGATAGAGCGGAAGAGATGTTTGGACCTATTGACATTCTTGTGAACAACGGTCAGTGGATCAAACCAGTCTCTAGATATCAAGTGAGGTGCTGGTCTAAGCCAAGAACTATGTTGTCATGTGTGTAACGTGTGATGTACACAGCTGGAGTGATGCCCTTTGAGCTTCTAAAGAATGTGAATCAGGACAGTTGGGATCGAGTAAGTCGGAGACGTGAGACTTGCGCTATACTTGTAGCATTTTGATCTCGAATGGCGTGTTTGGTGCGATGCAGACGATCGACATTAACTGCAAAGGGACACTTAATGGTGTAGCTGCGGTATTGCCCAAGATGCTGTCTCGTAAGAGTGGCCACATTGTCAACATTTCGTCGGACGCTGGACGCAAGGTCTTCCCGGGGTTGGGCGTTTATTCGGCATCGAAGATGTTCGTTGAAGGCATTTCACAGGCATTGCGGCTTGAAAACGTTGGCAGTGGCTTGCGCGTGACGTGCATTCAGGTAAACGTTGTGGTTGCACGACAAAGTTGTAGATAGAATGTATAGACTTATAGCAGCAATTTGTTGTTTGCAGCCTGGTAACGTCGCTACGGACCTGGTGAAGCACGCAAATGCTGCCAGTGGTGTCGATGAAGAAGCGATGAAGCTGTATGGAGGACCTTCTGGTACGATCACAAGCTGCATCGGTAGCCTATTACAGACCAGTCTCTAATGATGTATGACTACTGCCATGACTACTGCCATGACTACTTTGCTACAGAGTCGGAGATTCTCAAGCCCGAAGATGTCGGTCGCGCTGTGCTGTATGCTGTCACGCAGCCGCCGTATGTGGCCGTGAATGAGATTCTGGTAGAGCCACGAGACGAACCTATATGAAGACAATCAACCTACGAGGCCAGTCCTTCCTCTACAAGAAAACAGCTCTAAGATCGCATTGTGTCTTAATTAAAGAAGTACTGACTGTCTAGCACACTGCGAAGATCCAGGTCGCCTAGCTCCGGTACATCCTCGAACTTCATGTCGGGGAAACGCAATCGCAGTTCCGTCAATAAATCCTCTAGCAAGGGTTGTTCATACAAATTCACAAACTCTTCGCGCAGTCGCCGGTTCATTATGTCCACGGAACACGCGTGTGTCCAATAACTGTCGTGCACTGCTGCAAACGCAATGTTATCCTCTTCAAGACAGCGACGTGCCGTCAGCATCATGTGTGTGGAGTCAAGCGAGTGAACAAAATTTGGTGGAAAGGCCGATTTTTGACGACCAATGCTCACTTGTCGACCTTCATTCTCCACCATTAGCACATGCTGCACCTTCGTGCGCACCTGCTTTGTCGACTTGCTGCGGTATGGCTGCACCACTGGAAGACCCAGAGGGGTGATCCAAGACATAGGTTGGCCACTTTCGCCCGCCTGAGACGCGCATTTGGCCAGCCACCCCATGATACCTCGAGCGGAGGTAAACAAGTTACCCATAGAGCCCATTGTCAACTCAGCGCAATAACACGCAGCATGGTAAATGTCGTCCTCCAATGATTCATCCATGATATGTCCCTTGGTCAGGAACGTCTCGTGCAGACGTGCAGAAATCTGCTTGCGTGCACCAATATACGTCACACCGTATACACTCGTCATCACTGTTTGCTTCACCACCTTACGCGTGATGATACCGTCAAGAAACTGAGCGCATTTTTTCCTATGCGCCTGACCAAGTAGTTTGAGAGCCGCTGCGCGTTCTGTGCCAGAAGCAGTTTCAAGCATTGCTTTCACTTCCTCAACGCTCGGCACATCCAGTGCAGCGTCACGTTCGACCATCGTCAGCACCTGCGTTGCTACACCCATGTACACATCGCTCGGTCGAGGTGCTGGCACAAGATTCACCTGAGCGCCACCGCGGCCATCACGACCAAGAGCAGCATAGTGTTGAAGCCCATTGCATGAACCGTCTTGATGAATCGGAATATTCGACATGTACTTTGTTGGATCAGGAGACTCAATTGCTCGCTTGAGCTCAAAGCACACGCCCAGAGCCAAAAACGGATAGTCAGCACCCTTCCACCATGCACAATCGCCCTCACCAAGTGAATCACGGGCCGATGCCACAACTTTGTCCAGATGGGCATCCGCAAATTCCACACGCTCATCAAATGAGCACTTGTCCACACCAAAGACGTTGGCCAGATGAATTTTCATCCAGCGCAGTCCGTGCTCCCCCAAGGGTTTACGGTCGCGGAAGATGAGTAAACTACGAGAAAGATCCGAGCCAAGGTGGTTGAGATTCGGTGGAATCGGGTACACGCGACCGCGAAAGTCCATATTGTACGGGAAATAGAGCTCGGGTTCATCCTTAAACTCCTCAGCAACCTGGAGCTTGTACAAAGTATCACACCGCAGCGAATGGAACTCCCGGTTCAGTTGTTCAATCTACACCAACCATTACAAAACCAGCAATGTTAGTATCTCTTGCATACGACAGCCTCGCGTCAGATATGTGGGTTACGAAGCTCCACGATTGGGAGCCTCTCGAATGACTCCAGGGTGATTCAAAAATCCCCACAGCCTTCAAGCAGCAACCGCTTGCTTTTGCAATCAGTTTGAACCCACATGACGTAGAAAATCATCATGTGGGCTTGATTCTGTTGCGGCTTAAACATGCAAAAGTCCAGGAAGATCGTCTGCTTACCTTGCGAACATTCTTGTAATAGAGTGCTGGGTCGTCGGCAAATTCGGGACTGTTTCGGTCAGGAAGAGGAATGTCGGTGCGGGTGGGCAAGTCACCAAAGTTGCCGCCATCTTCCCAAATTTGAAGAACAACGTTCAACACTTCCTTGTTGATCACCCACGGCACCTCCGCCATAAGGTTCAACGCTTCCAAAATGCCGTCAATGTCGCCACGCTGTACGCAATCCATTTGCCAGGCCGAATCACGTTGTCGCATGATTTTCGTACGCAGCTTCAGGTATCCGCCGTTCACGACGCCAGTCCACGGACGAGGAGGCACAAGCATCGGCAGGTAACGCGCAGTCCATGGCAGGACATTGGCGTCCGGGTTTGTCGCTAGCACAGTGTCAGCCATTTTCTGGTGGATCTGGATCACGCCCGCACGTCGGTTGCGGTCAAACACATAATTATGAATGAAAGCTGGCTCAGGAGCAGGCAGACCTTTGGCTGCGCACAGCTCAGGGGTCGACACCTCGCCGGAGCTATTCGGCACATAGCATGTGCGCTGAATGCAATCAACAACCGCGGCGCCCACCTTGATCTGGAGACGCTTGTCCCAGCCACCAACAGTATCAATGTACTCCCTCATGCGCGCCTTGAGACTTTCCAACTTGATCTCCTCGGTCATTTTCAAGCCATACTTGTCGGACTTTCCATTATTTCGCTTTGCTGTCTCCTCTTTCTTCGAAATGATCTCTTCTTGCACAGCCTTTCCCATCGCAATTGCCAGTTTAATGAACTTGGGTCCTTTAGGTTCCATCAGACACGTGTTCAGCATGATGTTCATACCCGTAGCAGCGAGCACGTCCGCTTTCAAAAGCATCAAGGCCGGACCATAGATGTTGCTATCCGTACTGTGTCTCCCTGCTTTGATCTTCTTCTGCTCAGCCTCAATGTACCTCTTTGTCTCGGGCATCCACTTCCTGATAAGATCTTTGGCCGCGTTTGTTTCCGTGGAGCAACCAAGCTGTCGAACCTTCTCGTGTGAAGTTGAGTACTTATCCATTGCCATCTCGTACACGGAGCACTCGAGACGGAGTTGTCGCGCGTATCGTCGACGCAGCTCCTGCACCTCCTCAGGCGTCGAGCACTTCATCAACTGCTCCTTGGGAATTTCGAAACTCTCTAGCCATTTGTCGACATCCTCATCCGTCATATACGAGCGTGAGTTCTGAGCTGCTTCGACTGGATTGCCCAACTGCGCCTCTGTTTTTCCAATGAGCTCGTCAAGGCCCAAAGTCAGCGGCGCCAGCCGATACGGCTTCTCCACCGTTGAGCGAGGGATCATCTGCTGCGCGCGCATGGCCCATTCAGCTTCAGCTAGACGGCGGGGCGTCACAGATTCGAACTCGTCGGACAGTTCAGAGTCTGAAGCTGCCATGACCGAGGCGGCTTCAGACGCCAGCGAGCTTTTCGAACAATGCGCCAACAGGCTCAGAGCATCGCGCTGCATATAAACGCGGCTTTCCAATCTGCCAGAAGCACGGCGTAGCGCCGCGCGCGCGACACGAGTCGTCGTCAAAGTTGACGCTTGCATGGTGAGCTGTCAGTGAGTATATCTCAGCTGCTTGAACAATACAGAGACTGTAAAGCGACGAATCAGAAGCAGCACGGCAAGACGAGTGTAGCAATGGAAGCGTCCGGTGGATGGAGAGAGAGGGAGACGCACAAGAAGCTGTAAGGAGCGAGAAGCGACTCCAGTCTGGCCAACTCTTCGACTGACGCCTTTGAAGTGTGAGCAGATGACTGGGCCAGGGCGATCGCACTGTTTATGACCAATCAGAAGCAAGTTTGTTTTCTCAACCTGATGTATTTATTTTAGAATTTGAAAGAGAGCTCTTTTGCACAAAGTTCTAGAACAAACGACGAAACAGTCAAAATCTAGAAAGATTGCACTACTGCTTTTTCACGGTTGCCGTACCGGTAGATGCTGACAGCTAAGCGCGGGACTTCGTGCGCGCAAGACGGTCAGGCGCACCACGGCGCTCTCGACCACGATGACGACGACAACAGCCACGACGAGATTGACCTGGCTTTCGACCCGACTCTGGCTTCGTGCTGTGAGCGCGACGAGCATGAGTACAAGAAGGCCTTGAAACTCAAAGCGGTGTTGACGGCGCACGATCCTACGTCTAAAGCGGTGCGAATGCGTCAGCAGCTGTTTCAGCCGCCACCAGCAATCAGCACCGTAACACCACAAACTCCGATGGTCGCACCTCAAGTCCCGCAGTCGCACGTGTCCATATCGGACTCAGATTCCAGCGACTTTGATGACAGTGACGACGAGCTCGGTATGGAAGCCATGCTTACAGTGCGGCGCAAACAGCTTGAGCAGCAGTTTCAGAAGGCAGCGCAGGATGCTGTCGATGGATACGGGATAGTACTGGACACAGGACTGGCGCAGCTCATGCAGGAATTGCGGGACGAACCAAATGTGCCCAGAGTGGTGCTTGTGGTGGACAGCAGCACAGCCGAAGAGTCAGGGCTCATGCGTGTCATGCGCAACGAAATGACTGCGGTAGCACAGAAGTTTCTGGGCACGAAGTTTTACGTGGCGATGGCAGGATGTAGTGATGATGATGTGCTGCAACAGCTGCGAGTGCCGTCTGCGTCTTCTTTAACAGCGTTTCGCCGTGGTGAGCGTGTGGACTCTATTGCTCTGGACCCAAGGGTATTAATCACGGAGCTGAAAACTCTGTGGGAGGCGCGCTTTTTGCCATGGTTGACCAAATGCAATGTGTTGATCAGCGAGCGTCAAATTCGTCAAATCTTTCAACAGAAGAAAAGGGAAGCTATTGACAAAGATGAGACGGAACGACAAGGTTTCGACTGCGGAGTGGATGGCTGCCGTCTTCGTTTCGGATACGAGCATGAGCACGTCGGGACGTCTCGGCAAACTAAGAATGAGATTGCTGCATGGCGCCAGACCTCTGAATAACCCCAGAAATCATTAATTAAGTGTGCTCTTTACCGCACTCTGCTGTAGGTATCACTTGCGGCCTGTATGTAGCTGACGCGTGCACGAGTGTCTCCCTGATGTGGACAGAGCTATCCTCTTGATTCGACAACCTGCGCCAAACATCAGGCAGGTTTTCGTGTAAGTATCGAAGGAAGTTCAGGCAATCGGCTATTGTAGAACATTTCAGGTCTCCACACACGCTGTACGAAGCTGCACACATAGCATCCCTCTTTATATTGAACAAACGGTGCATTTCGCGCCAGCAGCGATGTCTTGGCTTTTATCGAAGCCTCGTCTGGCAAGTTGTGGCCCCATAGACCATGAGCTGTCTGGCAGGTGGCGTTGTTAATCGTGTTTCCTAACTGGGCGGAGCTCTCACTCCAAGCCCCTGTTGGTGGTGATTTGAGTTGACAAATTCGGTGCCATGTTGTATTGTATGGCTGCAAGCTGAAGCTGGCTGAACTCTTGGGTAGCCGGTGGATCTTTCTCCGGACTGTTGCTCAGAAACGCTAAAGCGTGCACACGTCACATAACCCTTCAAATCGAAGCTGCAATGTCGTTCTAAAGTATTGCTCACGCACGTCGAAATGGAGACACTTCATGGCTCGGAGGAAGCGGCGCACTAGCTGTCGTCCAGTCGGAAACAGATCTTCAATATCAGAGCTGCCATTGCTAGCAGGCAGGAAGGGCCCTACAGACGGCGCTTCTATAGAAACCAAACCGGCCCTAAGCAAGAGTCAGAGTGATTGTCACTACTTCAACTGCCCAAACGCCGAGTAACGTCATTTCCTATTTGGAGACGCAGTACACAAGTTGAAAGAAGACGTTGAAGGCTTCCAGCGCTCACTCTGTATATTTAAAGACGCAGCCAAGATGGTGGCAGCTCAGAGAGAAAAAGCCGCGCGCGAGCGACTGAGTTCCGGCATGCTGCGCAAAGAGCTGGACATGCGACTCACAGCCTACCTGCCAGCGGTAGTGCGCCGGCATCTGGAGAGGCAGGACATGCATTGTCCACTCCCCATGCCGACTACACACCGCACGACAGTCGTGAGCATGTTTGCTGATGTGTCTGGATTCACAGCCATGACGGAGTCGCTTGCTGCACGAGGACCTGTAGGTGCGGAAGATTTAGCCAAGCACCTGAACTCGTATTTTGAACAGCTCCTGAGACTCGTGTCAAGTGCGGGCGGGGACGTGTTTAAGTTTGCAGGCGATGCTATGCTTATCTTTTGGCCCGAGAGCAAAGAAGATACGATGGACAGCTTGCTGCGACGTGCGCTGCAATGCGCACTACGCATTCAGTCGCATTTGCACGAGGCAGAGCTGGCTCGTGATGTCGTGTTGAGTGTGAAGGTAGGAGTGGGCATAGGTGAAGCCACGATCGCGCATCTGGGAGGCGAGAGTGACGGAGCCACAGCTCGTATCGAGTATGTTGCTGTTGGACCGGCTTTAGAACAGGCATTCAATTCGGAACATCAGGCTGAAGCAGGAGACGTCATTTGCTCGAGCGAGTGCTGGAAGCGTGTAAGCGAGTTCTTCGACGGTGCGCCCGTCCGAAGTCACAGTAGTGATAATGACCACAATAATTGTTTTCACAAGGTCACAGGCGTCATCAAACCTGTCAAGATCTGCTCACGCCGTCCATCCTTCACGCGCCATGACGCATTACTACACAAGCGCATGAAGCAGTACGTATCCCGGGCTGTGTGGCCGTATCTGGATGCTCACGACGAGTTCTGGGGCTCGGAGCTCCGAGATGTGACTGTATTATTTATCAATCTCGGCTTTAGGTACATTTTCCCCTTGTGTAGTGACTGGGTGACGTGCGATGCCTGACGAACGTATGGTACTATATCCTTTGACAGTGAGCAGGATCTGGCTCAAATGCTCGGAGCAAAAGAGCTCCAACGGTTGCAGGATGCATTCGCTCTTGTGCAGAAGTGCGTCTACGACTACGAAGGCACGATTAATAAGTTCCTCGTGGACGACAAAGGCAGCACTGTCATTGCTGCATTTGGGCTGCCACCCGTAACTCACGAAAACGATCCCATTCGTGGCATCTTGGCCTCTTTGGCTATCTGTGCTGCGCTCGGAAACACAGGGCTAAAAGCCTCCGTAGGAATTACGACGGGCACAGCATTGTGCGGTGTTGTTGGACACCAAGGAAACCGGCGAGAATACACTGTATTGGGCGACATCGTCAATCTTTCTGCGCGCCTCATGCAACGCGCGAAGTCTGAAGGAGGTGGGGTCATCACCGATGCATCCACAAAAATATACACGCAAGACGTGTTGCATTTCGAAAAGCGTCCAGAGATAATGGTCAAAGGCAAGAACGAAAGCATCAAGATTCATCGACCATACCCGCGAATGTCAATACTGCTCGACTATCACCTAACATCTGCCGTCCAGCAATCCTCACGGAGGAGTAAAAGTAATTCCGCTAGGTCTGCAGCGGGGGTCATTGGACGAACAGGACGCGCCAATGCACTTTCTGTTGTAAGCCGTGCCACGCCGATGCAGAATTTGATGGAAAACATGCATCGTGTGCAAGTGCGTGATGCTCAGCGAAGATTGTCATTGCGTGCAGACCGTCAGTGTCTGTCGGCGGACGAACTCGTAGAGGGTGCAAGTTTTGCGGAGGTCCGAACGGCACTGATGGAAAAGTGTTCACACTTGAACTCGTTTACTCCAGGTGGAGCGTTCATAGTGGAGGGCGATATTGGTGTGGGCAAGACAGTACTACTGCGGTCAGCTCTCGCAAGCCCCGAGGCTGGAGACTATCAAGTGCTGGTTGGCACAGCTTGCTCATTTGCGACGAAGAAGCCGTATGCGATTTGGTCGGAGCTTATTACCAGAGGAGCACAGGAACTGTCAGGGACTACCAGTAGAAATGGTCGTCTGAACGCTGAGCCCGCACCGCCCCTCTCTCCGGACGTTGGCACCATAGATAGCTCACGCTCTGCTGTGCAAGCATCGAGTCGAGCGGCTGAGACGGAACGTCAAAAGTGCGTGGCACAATTCGTCAGACAGAAAATACGCGAGGGTGCTGCAACGAACACAACGCTGGTACGGTATGCACCTTTGCTGAATGCAATCTTGGGCACGGATTTTGACGCTTATCCCGACGCTTCCAGTGACAATGGTGAGGCGAAAAATAGTCGCAACAATTGTGAAAAGGTTGGAGCGGCCCACACCAACCAGACTGAAGAAGAAACAGTTGATGAGAATGATCAGCAAAACGAAGAAGCGATACGCGCGTTAGGGTACGCATTTGCTGAGAGATCTGACAGAGCATTAAATGTGAAAGAGAGGGAGATTGCGTCGTGGTTTCTTGGCCTGCTGGAAATGGACTTGGCTCAAAAAGACGAGGCTCGAGTCTCCTCGGTAGATTGCTCGGCTCGTGACGATGTCAATGATGACACTGATCGAGAACTCGAATGGAAACCCGTTGATCTGGATATTAGCGGCATTCTTTTGTTGTGTGCGTTATATGCCATGTCACGCGAACGGGCTACTGTGTTTTGCCTTGACAGTGCGATGTATATGGACGAGAAATCGTGGATATTGGTTGCAGTTATCGCGAAATACTTCACGAACTGCCTGATTGTGGTTGGGACTCGCCCACCGAGCCTGGTCTTGGGCGAGCATACCGAAAGTTCCTCATTCCACAAGCAATTGCGTTTGCTAAAGCAGATGAAATACTCGACATGCACGTCTCTGGACACTTTCAGCAGTGATGAGATTGAGGTGCTCTCGCGGCAGATTCTCAAAGTACCCTCAATTCCGTGCAATCTTCTGGAAATTCTCGTGTCACGATCACAAGGCAATCCGCTTTTCTTACACGAGATCATTGCTGAGATGCTGGAACAGCAAGTGATTCAGGTAGACGAAAAGAAGGGCGAACGCAAATGTGAACTGCACGTACAGGAACCATGGGGTGACAAATACAAAGCACAATTCTGCTTTGCGTGCCACGTCAGCTTTTCGATCCCAAAAAAGGACAAGATCAAAGAGAAGGATGTAGATATGGACCAGGGCGAGGAATCAGCCAGGAAAACCAGGCAGCGGTGTAAATGTTGTGGATACGTTTTTTGCGCAGAATGCACTCCAAAAGCGTGCCAAGCAAAACTCCCGGGAAAGTCCAGCGAGCCCGTGCGTCATTGTCGCACTTGCTATAATCTTGCATCATCACGCCGGCCTAGTGGCTTAACGCATGGCACTGGAACTACTGTTGGGACCACCGGTGATAAACGAACGCGTGCAAAAAGCCGATTGCGTTCTATTTTCCAGCCTGGAAGCGGCAACGACCAAACGTTGTCGCTGTCTGCATCTTCGAAATCACCTGTGTCTGATGCGCAAACACTTACAAATCGCATCGCGCTTCGCCCGCCGCGGACCGTCAAGAGTGTCCTGACCACGATGCTTGACCAGCTGACGGTCTCCCAGCGCATGCTGATGAAGACCGCTAGTGCCATTGGGCCTGTTTTCGATAGAGAGATTCTTCGTGGAACTTGCCCCATTGAGGCTCACCTTTCTCGGTTCGCACAAGACCTCGAAGACTTGGAGCAACTGGCTATGATTCGCCGAATTGACACGTTTATTGGAGGCGTGCCCGCATCTTCCAAGCCGATCGGTGGAGCGGTCCTCACGAACAGCCAAACGGCATCAGCCAGCAGTCGCTTGAAGGTCAAGTTTGAGTTTTGCCACGGCTTCATGTGTGGTGTCATTCGAGAGCAAATGCTTCGAGGTCAGCTAGACAAACTTAACACTCGCATTGCTGATCTTCGTGAGCAGCAGCAGAAGGAGCTGCGGCACAAGTTTTTTTCAAAGGCGAATGAAAGCCTTTTTCGTCCACAACAATTGGTCATTCCAGCTTCATTCGTTGAAGGGGAAGCTCGGCGAGCACTCACTCCACCAACTGTAGGTAAAGGTGATTCGCGATCTCCTGTGTTTAGCGATGGGGGGCGACGGCACCTCCTGATTAGTCGTACTTCGCACTCAAGCAATGAGCCCAATGGGTCGTACCAAGGTGGGACTCCTAGCGATCCAATGACCGCGATGTCGATTTCATCATCCGAGTCGTCTACGACACAAGCGCTTCATGAGGGCGAGTACGACGACGGAGGCTCACTAGTGCTTAGTCCAGGCAATGCTTCTTTCGTGTCATCATTCTCTTCCAACAGCACATTCCACACGCTGCCAACATTCATGCGCCTGAAAGCAGGTCGTGTTGTCGTCAAGAAATACAGTAGCATGTTTTCGCACCTCAAACTCAAGGGACTCAAGAACGCTCGTCAATGGAAGACACGCTACGCAGTCCTGCAGAATGCACGCTTGCTACTACAGTACGAAGAAAGCGACCCAATTGGGAACACCACTGGTCCTGAATCACTACAGCCAGGCGTTTGGCACGGCACATCGCTCTCTCTCAAGAGCGCCAAAGTGAGTGCGTGCGACCCAGAGGTGGCCGCGAAAGTCAACTGTTTTCAAGTAGAGGTTTTGGAATGGATGAAAAAGGGAAAGATCTTCAAAGATCAACGTCGTTCGTTCATTATCGGCACTGAGTGTGAAGAAGAAGTCGAAAACTGGGTCTACCTCATCCGCTATGCCATTGAATCCCTTGAAAGCCAACCCGTCAGCCCACAGCAGTAGCCGCTTGCATCTTGCGCTATTCGCAAACGTAATATAGGGTTGCAGTCAATCTTAGAGATGACAGTGAAAAAATATACAAGTATGCTAGTTGCCTCTTTGCTGGTGCTGCGAAAGAAGGAAGAAGAAGAAGGAAAAGAAAGAAGGACCGCCTGCTCTGAATCCATCGATCCCCGCAACCTAAGCGTCGTAATATATCGTGCAAGTGACGTCAAAGGAGTAGCGTCACAGGGCTGGCTTCAAGCGATTTCCTGCTTGGAACGAGCGTCAGAAGAAATGGCACGCAGAGTACCAGCTGATCCTTGCAGAGATGCCGTCGTTCAAGACGGCGAGCTACATAAAGTACCTGGAGCAACGTAACGTTCCTGTTGAACTTCAGCGCGGAGCGACTGTTCTTCTAGTGGAAGTTCGTCCGGAAGCGCATGGCTCGTGTGGCAGTCGATGTGATTTCCGATGGATAGCATGAAGACGTGTGTGGCGTGCGGGGACTGGAGTAAGCGCGATGACATCAAAAGACACGCGCTTAGTTCGGTGAAGGGGCGAAATCAAGCGCTGCAAAAGCGCTCGACGGTGGTGTCCGTGGACGAGTTCATGACGAGCAAGCTCTGCTCGCATTGCCACCAGACGCTTTTGTCTGTGAAGTACCCTGCATGTACATAAGACACGAAACAGCGGAAGAGGAGGACGCACAAAGGTGTGGCGGCGGCTGGGGATCCCCCACAAAAGCCTAAAACATGCTATGGAGTGCAGCGCCAAGTCCTGGATCCGGTGACGATCAAAAAAAATGCTGGCGCTGCTCAAGAGCGAGCTGCGCGGAGATAGAAGCAAAAGTGGTACGAAAACGTGTTCATGTTCATCTAGGAACAAGCCTGGAAACCGTGCTTGCATGACAGACAGGTAATCCTGCATAGTTAAGACTTTCGCGCCAGCGCGCGAGAGTGCCCTACAAGTTTAACTGACGCGCATTATACTGCCCATCTCTAAATCACACCTGCCTCGTTCTTAAGCTTGTCCACTAGCTCGTCCACACTAGCAATCTTGATACCAGCTTTACGTGACTCCGGGTCCTTGACCTCCACTACGTCAATACGCGGCGTAAGATCGATACCAAAGCTGTCAGCGGCCAGCGTCTCAATTTTCTTCTTCTTGGCCTTCATGATGTTGGGTAGTGTGGCGTAGCGTGGCTCATTGAGACGCAAGTCAACAGTCACTACGGAGGGTAGACTCAGCTTCAACGTCTCGATACCAGAGTCCGTCTCGCGAGTAACGTTGACGTTGTCGCCCTCCACGACAACCTCCGAAGCAAAGGTACCCTGACTCCAGTCCAGCAGACCAGCGAGTATGGGGCCTGTCTGAGCGGCATCGGCGTCGATACTCTGCTTGCCGCAGATGACGAGTTTCGGGTCCTCCTTGCTCACGATTTCCTTGAGCAGTTTGGCCACAGCCAGCGGCTGCAGTTCCTGGTCCGTGCGCATGTCAGTGCTGATGTGAATGCCGCGGTCGGCACCCATGGCAAGAGCAGTACGCAGTGTTTCTTGGCTCTGCTTGGGACCGATCGATACAGCCACGACCTCGGACGCTTGTTTCTTCTCCTTCAGACGAATGGCCTCTTCTACAGCGATCTCGCAGAAGGGGTTCATGCTCATTTTGACGTTCTTGAGATCCACACCCTTGGGTTCGACGCGGATCTTTACGGCATAGTCGACTACACGCTTCACAGGGACCAGGATCTTCATCTTACACCAGGGACGCTTTGACAGATTCGTAGGATATCGGCGAATGAGGCTCGTGTTACTTTCAAAAAGGAGGGAAGCTGCGATTACTTCCGCGTTACTTAAGCTCATCAGGTCTGATTACCGGTATCCAGCTAATCTTCAATAGCTCCGCCCCATGTTCACTTACATCACGGCCGCAGTGCAAATTGCAGCAAGAAGCCCACATTGCTCCAGCAGTACTGCAGTCGCTCCTGATACGCCTTGTGTCTTTCAGTCTTGAGGCATTGTTGCTATGATACTTAAGCCACTGCCGCGCGTTCTTACCGCTTAAGATCTGCTGGTCAAATCTCAACAATTCTTGACTGATAACTTCAACATGCCCTTTTTTCATCAAATCTGCGATTACCTGGTACATTCAATATGACTGCAAGGACAAATATTGCGTCATTGCATTCCTAGTACATGATCTCTGCCTCAAAGTGCGAAACCTTATCGTCTTCACCTCGAGCACGTGCGGCTTCTTTCGCATTGACCCAATCGTTCAATGCCCTCAAATTCTCTCGTGGGACTGTGTATAAGACTTCATAACCTGGAGACTCCAAAGCTTGTTCAAATTTGCGTCGCGCTCCATTGACGTCACCTTGACCAATCAAACACACGCCAACATTGTTGTGAAGGGAACAATTATCCGGATGAATCTCCAGTAACTCCGTATAGCGTTCGCACACTTGAGTCGCTTCACCCAGCCATATCAAAAGTTTGAGACGTTGGAGTTCCGACTTGAGTGTCCCGACTGGAGTGAAATAATACGATAGCTCCCAAAGATGTTGACACTCTTCCTTATGATCGATACAGTGCCCTGAATTGATGAATTGCGTCGAGCGTTGATCCAAGATTCGCCAGTCCGCTGGGTCCATCCTACATTGAAATATTAGAAAAGTATTCGTGACAATGTTTACCGAAGGTTTTCGTACCGAAGCGAGTACTCCAAAAGAGCGTCTTCATTTCGCCAGCAACCCACCAAGTTAGTCGAGATGGAAAGTAAAGCTCCAGCGAGAACTGCTACGCCGCCCATGCTTATGGCTCTTTGATTACAAGAGTCGGGCGTGTTACGTTGACTTTGGACGTGCTTTGATCCTGCGCTTGCTGTCACTTCGGTGCCAAAATGCCAACGTGCGAGCACAAAGCCTCCATACGGAACAGCAATGATACTGCACAAGTACGCGTAGCGATCACTTCCCGCTGACACCATTCCATGTTGGACAAGACCCGACACCGGTAGTAACATGATGACAAAATATGCCAGAGCAAGCATATGCTGCGGTGCATAACGACGACGGAACAGCCAGAACGTGTATAGTGACAAAGCAAGCAGCGCCGATACTGATAAGAGGCAATCAGGATTCGCCAAGCTTAGATCTTCTGGACGAAGCTGGTAGTGTGGTCGCAGCTTTGTAGGCCACAATATCCTTCGTATAACCCAGACCGGCATCGTCGTTGCTTTAAGCACTCGCTCCCAAAGCGTCAGCGACAGTAAGTCAGTATCGGAACGCATCCCATTGCGATTTGATGCTACCGTGATAGCGCAAAACGCGAGTAGAGTTGCCACCACTGGCAGCTTTGCAATGACGTACGACCAAGATTGGCTTGCTGTGGGTCTCGAAAGTTGAGGTTGCAAAGTCAGTATCACCAGCACGTCAACGAGAAAGAAACCCACAGGCAGGAAAATACAGGCACTCTTTGATAACAACGCACATGTGTACAAGCCTGTTTAACCAAGAACAACAAATTTAATCGTCACATACGCAGTACTTTGAGCTGAGCGTTTCGTGAGAGAGCACTTACCACAACATAGTAGATCACTCCGTCCATGCCCACTAGCAACAGTAGCCATCATCACAGTCTTTAGGTCCATTGCCTTGTCCATTGGTACCTCTCGTAGCTTCTGATACACTGCTCGTATGTATGCATATAGCGCAAAGTTGCCGAATAATGCGCATAGCGTGTAAGGCTGCGCAGATGGCCATCCAACGACTTCCACGTGCACCGGGTGAATGGCAAACATCATTGCACTGATACAACAGCCATACCAATGACCTCTCTCTCTTTGTCGTTTCTCGTTGCTTTCCATTGCAACACCTGAAGTGAAGCTTGAAAGTAGCGTTATCACGTCCAGCAGTAGCGCAGAAGCTCGAGCCAATACGGCTGCAGCCACGAAATGCAATCCAACGGTCAAAAGCCGGATGCTCCACGAATCAAGACCAACAATCTGCACTTCAATGGCTTTGAGTAGCCATCCCAATGGCTCATACACGTTAACTTTTGTCATTGTGAACATGGAGTAGAGATTCGATAGATTCAATCCACTTTGAATCACGTGATTGTCCACATAATTGTCCTTATCATCCCATAGAAGAAGAAACTCCCAAGCATTTGACGCATTGGCGTTCGTCTCTTGGACAAAGAAAGGAGAGATGTAAAGCGCTAAGACCGTCGCGCATAGGCAAAAGAGAACTTCACCAGTTGATAGCACAAGTCGCATTTTGGCACAAATGCTGATAATTGCAATTATGTTATCAAAAATATGTCGCCACGCGTCAGCTGCCATATTGGGTGGTCCACATTTTTGATGAAGAAGTCAGCAGAACAATTATTGCAGCTTTCCAGCATTGAATCGCAATAAGAAGCAAACCTGATTTCTGAATACCGGTAAGTACTGTAGGACTTGACAGCCAGTTGATCTGCATGCCGTATAAGAGCTCCAGCTCTACTGTCTGTGCTGCGTCATGTTGCACCGCGCTGTGCGTCGCATTACACAAGCTTCTTCCTCTCCTTTCGCTCTCTATCCTCGGTGCTTCTCTATTGACTCCGAGATGTCGACGCAACCGCCAACCCGAGGCACATACATTCAAGAGGTATACAATGACAATGCGCATCCCATCGCCATCTCAGGTGTGTATCAACTACCTGGAACGCTGCATCTCGAGAAAGGGGGGAAGCTCGTGGCACCTGAAGTGGCTTACACCACCTATGGTGTGCTGAACGAGGCGCGGGATAACGTGATCGTACTGTGTCACGCACTTACTGGCCACTCATTGGTGCACCAATACTGGAATGCCATGGTCACGCCCGAGTGGACGGACAAGTACTTTATCGTAAGTAGTAATGTACTGGGATCGTGCTATGGCACTACAGGTCCGGCCTCCATCAATCCGATGACTGGACGCATGTACGGCCCGGACTTTCCAGCCGTGACTATGCGCGACGCAGTTGCACTGCAACGCCGACTGCTGGAAGACAAACTAGGTGTACGTCAGGTGCGAGCTGTGGTCGGTGGCTCTATGGGCGGCATGCAGACACTTGAATGGGCGTTTCAAGGCCAAGACTACGTCAAGAGCTTCGTGGCCATTGCGTGTAACGCGCAGCACTCGGCATGGCAGATCGGTATGAGTGAACTGCAGCGCCAGGCAATCTTCATGGATCCAAATTTCCGAGACGGCAACTACACGGCATCCGCTCCACCCGACGCTGGTCTTGCGCTCGCTCGACAGATTGCAATGGTGAGCTACCGTACGCATGCCGCATATGACGAAAAGTTTGGACGATGCGAAGAGCCACCTGCAGAAAACAACAGACTAGCCTCCAAGTATGGACGCTATATGGTGCAGTCGTACCTTGACTATCAGGGAGAAAAGTTTCTATCTCGTTTTGATGCCAACTCGTACTTGACGTTGCTGCATCTACTGGACACGCACGACGTTGGTCGTGGCCGCGGTGGCATCACTGAGGCACTAAAGTCACTATCCCAACCTGCACTGATTATTGGTGTTGACTCGGATATACTGTACCCTCTATATGAACAGCAGCAGATTGCTGACGAATTGCCGAACGCACAACTTGCAGTACTGTCGTCGCCTGATGGCCATGACGAATTTTTACTTGGTCAAGAGGAGATCAGTAAACTTACCCATCAATTCCTTGCTGAGAAGGTGAAGTAACGATACGGAGAAGATGGAGGAGACGAGAAACTCAAGAGCAAAGTTTCGACAGGTTGCCCACAGCACGCCCCACAGAGCGGCGGCATGTCGGTAATCCAAGCGAGCATAGTGTATAAGAGACATAGCAGGAGAGATTTCGTTCTTGTCGTGAGAGCTCATTTACATAGATAAAGGCGATTGACGACCAACAGCGAAAACTCGTGCTCTTCAAATGAATGTTATATTGCAATAATGTTTGTGCTGCAGACTAGGACCATTTTAATGTCGAAAAAAGGCATCAGTCACGTTCGAATTGCTCCATCTACTTGTAAAGCAATGATGACATTTGCGAGACGCGTTTGCTCGAGTGGCGGAAGCGAGTGGCCAATCGCACATTGATGAGCTTTAACACTGCTACCGCCGTGTGAGGGGCGCGTGCCTCAAGTGTCTCCATTGCCACAGCACGTAATCGCAGCACCACGCAGTCCGACGTAGCGAAATATTTGTACTCGGGGTCCATGCCTGCAACATTCGGTATGATAACCGAGCCTGGACCAATCTTTAGCAGTCGTGACGTAGATGTCGTGAACGGTGTCCACTGCGCCTCCTCTGGTACTGCAAATGACGATTTGCGCCGGTCAGTGATGCGGTTTAGTTCGTCCAAGTCTTCGCCATTGTCGTTCAAGTCCCACCCAATGCCATCATCATCGTAAGCTTCAGAGAGACGAACACCGGGAATATTGTGTGCATTTGAAAATTCAGAGTCCATGACAAAGTTCATATAGCCAAAGCAAATGAAATATGTGTCGTCGCGCAGACGTTCTGGAACAAGCTGCGAACCATCGGGTACTACCACAATATCAAGATAGGCCGCCAATGGCAGTAGTTTCTGATAATTGGCTGTACCATTGTGCTCTGTGGATGCCGTCATGAAATGTTCCCAAAGTTCCAATTGACTCATGCGTTTCCACTCGGCTAATGACTTGCCTTGCCTTGGAGTTCTTGGAGCTGCAAACAATTCATCAGGTACCAATTTGTTCTCACAAATCTCAAGGGCAATATCCACATCGCTACTGAGCAAATGGACGCGCTGCGAATAATTGTTTTGGCGAAGTGCGAGCTCAATCTCTGGTCTGAGACCACAAAAGTAAATGTCGAATTGATACACGTCTGCAAGGGTCGAGGTCTTTCGGAAATTTAGCAGTGCCGTGGCATCAAAGCTCGGAACAAGCCCAAAGTCAATGATGACAAACTTGAGCTTGCGAAAGTCTAACGAGTGCACGCGAGTCTCGATGCGCTCCAAAATGTTGACGGACGTGCCGAAAAAGAGATAACCCTGCAAACGCAGCACGAAAATGGCACTTCCTTCACTGTCAAGATACGCCGTCTGCTCTGGAGTGCGGTCGACTGCACTGCGCGATAATGCACCTGTTGTTTCGTGATGAACACAGCCAACGGCGTGGATGCGCCAGATCAGTTCGATCATCGAGATGATGATGCCTAACGCAACGCTTTGTAGCATGCCAATGGCGAGAAAGCTGAAAGTAATGAGCACAACAGTGGCTTTCTCAATAGGCTTAAGAAAATGGAAAGGCGTCACCAAGTACGCTTCCAAGAAATGCAGTCCGACACTCAGCAGCAGCCCACCAAAGATAAACTTGGGCACGAACTGCAGCAATCGGATGCCGGCCATCCACAGAGACACAATCAGAAAAGCGCAGACCAATGCTGGCACTTTCTCGTGGGCTTCAAATTGCTTCATGATGCCCATAGCTGAAAGGTAGTGACAGCCACCACAGCACCCCAACAAGCCGCTCGCTACGTTAGCCAGCCCAATCACACGCATTTCATTATCCGGCGAGATTTCTCGCCCAAACAGCGTCGACAACGACGTTGTGGCCACACTGTACTTTAGCGCACCGAGAATGATAAGAGATACCATAAATTCCATGCATCCATGCGTCAATGTGTGCCAATGCACGTGTTTAAAGTCAATATCGGCCCATGGGAACCACATTGGTGTTTGTGCCACTACAACTGGGTCCCACGTGAATACCCATCCTTCCTTGCCTAGCTTCTCGATACTCACTTCATAGATGGCCGAAACAAGTTGGAAGCCCACTAACGACAGCGCCAGTAGACACGGGAACGAAAAAGCCACTGGAACCTTAAGATACTGTCCGAGTCGTGCCAAGCTGGCAAACGCGACAGCAGGCAGCACAAGTAATTGCACTTCCAACGTAAAGAATGCAGTCGTCAAGGCCTTGCTGGAAGCCATGTGCACTCCATTCTTCATCAACTGAGCTCCAATGCCCGACAAGAAGCCTGCAATCACAGGATACGGCATGTAATTGGCGATTGATGTGACTCGAAACAGTCCCATGAAGAAAAAGACAAGTCCCAAGATTATGGAAGTAGTCGCGACCATGACGACCGTCGTGGGCACCACTTTTTCCAAATCTCCATGCAAATGTTTGGAAATCGTTTCTGCCATTTCCGCCATAATTGGTGCCACAAAGACATCAATGGAGCCCAAGGTCCATGGAGCACGGCTTTGCCATGCTAAAACAATGGACAAGACTGCCGTACCTAACAAATTCATGTCAATGAATCGAGCAATGACTGAAGCTAATGGCGTCCCATGCCCTACTAAAACACTCGCACAAGACACGGCCAGTGTCGACGATAGCAAAAATGCAATCACTCCGGACGTCACGTTCACTAAAACCTCAATGGATAGTGCTTTCAATCGTTGAGCATCAAGTTCTGGAGCTGGAACGAGCGGACTGGAGCTGTCCTGTGTAGCGAAAGTGATCTGAGTGCTGCTATTCGCTTGGAATAGCTCCTTTGTCGTGCCGTATTCAGTCGGACGACTCCAACTGCGGCCTCGGGCACCTAGCAATAGGCCGTACTTGGCTGCATCTTGGACGCTACGCACACGTCGCATGAGCTGCTGCTTTTGGTGTGTGGGGGAGAGCGAGTCATCCGACACAACGTGCGACAATGGCTGTATATTGATCTGGGCAAGCATCGGCGTCATGTCGATGCTACCGCGCTCGAGCGGCAACGCATCGGTCTCCATCCTTATGGAGGTCTGGAAATCTGGATAATTAAGCGGATATGATAGTGACTTATATTCGAATAGAAAGGTGTCCCATCATCACATACGACTACTGTGTGTTTGTTTCTGTGGCATCTTGTGCAGTGGTTTGTTGTCCTCACCTCGAAATGATGGTCTAAGCTGCACCTCAAGCTTTGTGTCGCTCAAGAGTATCCGCTAATAACTGCACAGTATCGAGTTCCCCTCTCATCACTGCAACGTGTATAGAAGTCTGACCAAACTTGTTGGGCGTATCTGACCAAGTACTGAAACACTGCCACGATCTCCATCGCTTCTTTATACGCCGCCCAATACACTGCTGTGCCTCCGTCCATGAGTGTCATATCCGCTCCATTTTTTGTGCAACATAAGACCAACAACGGGTAGCCGTTCTGCACTGCCACGATAATGATGAACGATGTTTCCTCGCGTCGCACGTGTTGATGTCCATTCCAAGATTGCTCGGGTGTTGTCATCCTCAGTGTCAGACGACCTGCGTAGAGAGGATATCAATGTTATCATCATGTTTGAGGAAGGTTTCGTATTCTTGGGATGCGGTGTGGATTGAGAAAGAGAATTGTGAGATTCATTGTTGAATTCCTGGTTTCGGAAACAAAAGTAAAATATGATGACGTATGGCACTACAAACGCAACACCACATGTATCTCGAGAGGATGTGAAAGTCCCATTGATCACCAGGTAACGACTTCGTTCGACCTGGCGAGTACGGTCCATGTGTATGTGTGCAACTATAATGGCATCGTCCGACAGTGAAGCTCCAGTCGAGGTAAATTTATCGGAATTAGGTTCAACGCAACGTTAAAGAGCTTAGCTTGGCTTCGAAGATGACAAGTTGCAACAGCGTCAGCTCGTGACGGCAGCTGATGCGGCCAATTGGACGGCAACAATCCACTCTAGTTGAAGTACAAGGGGAGAATAAGCAACCAAAACAGCATTCATGCAATGCACATATTGACGTCGCATGCATGCATGTATGTATGTATGTATTATGCAGAGAGATGATTCATGCCTGATCTTGTAAAGGATGCAGAGACCGAGCTGGAAGGAAAATGTGTCAGCTTTGCAGTCAAGTATATTAAATGGATTGTCACTCTTATCGCTGCTGCTGCTGTATGTGCTGGTTACACAACTTGGAAGAGGAGTGGTCATAGAGGCCATGTCAGCAGTGGAAGTGATCGCTAGCGTAAGAAAACTTTGAGTAAACGCGCCTCACAATTCATTTTTTCACTCAATTCAATTCATGAATCTTTTCAGAAATATGATTTTGCGCAGGATCTTTAAAACGAAGTATGACAGCCCATAATGACTCAGTTCCTTTCATTGATAACGAGCATTGATCATTCTATTCGCTAGCATGTTTTACGTGCCAGTTGTATTACTCGTTATCACTAGGAGCACTTGAGTCATTCCTCGGAGCGAAGCGCAAACACTGGTGCCACCAAAAGGCTCTCGAAGCGCAATGCCATGAAAAACATCTCCATGTACCAGTATTCAGTATTTGTGACTGAAGTACGTATCAAACCACCGTAACGGAGAATGCAGCCACTGTTTTGGTCGACATCCAACGCAGTAAAGCCAAGTGAAGTTGTCAATTGCGTCCATTTGTAGGACGCACCAAGGCATTGTTGAACTGCATTGTGTTGGAGAGCTGAGTCAAAAATGACGTATTCTTCGCCAAGTCGGACACGCCACAGCAATTCCAAGGCATTGGACGAACTTTGTGTGCGTGGGTTGAATAGCACTCGATGAACTATCACTGCGTCGCGGCCAATGCTTTGCACAACTTGCATCTGTCACCAGTAGCATGTCAGCAGCTGTAAAGTTTCACTATATACAACAAAACGATCTCAAAAATGCAACCTTGATAGGGAATGCAGGACCGAAGAATCTTGCATAGGTCATAGGGGAAGTAAACGAGTCCCACGCCACATTCATAAGATCGAATGCTCGCACATTGGGGAATCCCTTGGACAGCACAAACTTGACCGACGACTTTTCAACCTTTCGGAAATCGCTCCATCCCATGACCGAGGCACCTGAAGTCTGAAACGTGTTGTCTCGCTGTGATAATGTGTATTCCAGTTGTGCTTTCTGCTGAAGACTCACCACCTCATGCAGAGAGAGCGGCTCATAGAACTCCTTCACTAGCTCTAATTGATTCTGCCAAACACACACATTAGCCTTCCCGTCTTTTACTATCCGTCCCAAATCGTACAATTAATTACCTGCATCGAAAGCTGGACAGGATCGACATGAGGTACTCGAGGTAAAGAAGCCGCTGCAGCATTCACGCGAGCATGCAACTTGCGGTTCTCACGCTTGAGATCCCTTTCATTTGCTGCAATTTGAAGATAATGATACCTTTTCTCTAATGTCTGAACCAACGCTTTCGTGCGTTCCACCTCAGCTTTCTTGCGCTGAATAAAGCGACGTTGCACTGCTCGATGTCGAGCTCGTCGGTCCTCTTCCATCTCATTGCGCTTATCACTGCCAGCACCCTTCACGGCATCACTGTTGTGTCTCGTTGAGCTTTGCTTTTGTTTTGGTTCCTTCTCCTCGCTTGTGTTTCGACTGACCTCAACAGTCCGTGAAGAAGTCAAGCTCTGTGGATTCTCGACATCCGGCTGGTCCAGCAGCAAGTGCTCCATGATGCACTGATCAGTGGACGTCCAGCATGTTGGCAATACTGTTGCAGCAGGAAACACCATCGCGGACGGCGACTCCATTTGTGCTGTAAATTGCGTACTTAAGAAGCTACAGCCAGTTCGCGATAATTTAACAATGCGCATAAACCTCTCAAATCGAATGAAATAATGGGGGTGACAGAACTTTGCAAAATTGTTGACGCACATATTCAAACGCATCGAAAACGATCTAAGAATTCGACGAGAAATTGTTTTTCTTCGTTTTTTTTCAAAATTTCAGCGATAGCTTCCCTAACCACATGTCAGGTTGTGTGCTAATTGATGATGGCGCCACTGTCGCAAAGCCTTGCGGCGACGCGGTTGCAGTGACGTATTCTTTCGCTTGAAACTGTACTTGACTCGATCCTTGCACGTTCTCTTCTTTCGCAGCTTCGTCTTCAGAAAGACAGACGAAAGCGTCTGGTGGCACCACGAGCAGATCTTCCTCGTCGGTGAAGACACCGCCTCTGCAGCGCCTGCTTCAACCCTTTCACCGGACTAGGTACATCTCCTCTAATGCTTTTACGCGTGCTCCAGTCTCGACATACGCATCCCCTCACTCATCATTTGATCAATGCGCTTCGCTGTCACACCTACCATTCGCTTCAGGTAGAACTTTTACTTGAGAAAGGATCGATCCGCGTGGAATTGCAGCAAGAACTTCACGCTGCTCCAGATGTGCGGCAGCTGCTTCAGACACGTCGCGTAGCTCATGGTTCAGAACGACGGTATTGCGGCAAGAATCCTTTCGTACCCTAGCCGCTCTCTCATTGCTTCGTTCCACACCGATACTGACAGCGCGGCCTATATCTCCGCGTTTGTGGCGATGGACAAAAGACTTCTCTTACAGCTGTACAAATAATTCGCATCTGTTGTGATGGACAAAAGACTTCTCTTACAGCTGTGCAAATAATCCGCCTCCCGGGATCTAGTCTAGTCCAATGACGGTATTGAGCGCGTATCGACGACGAACCGTAGGACCTCGGAAAACTTTTTGCTCGACATCATCTCGTTTTTGCTTGTTGCTCTCGTGTACGTCGTGGAAACAGGAAACAGGAACCAGCGAGAACGCCTGGACTCCATTTTCGATGTCGACACTACTTCCATCCTCTTGCGGACTGCACTTGAAAGCTTCCAAAGCAGTCGAACGTAGAGCGCCATACTACTGTGTTGAATCTCGCTGGATGCTCTAATCGCGAACGAGAACTTCGTGGACAGAGGGTCGTCAACGCTAGCATGACGATTCGCGAGTTTTTGTTCAAAATGCTCTCGCCGTCTACGCACAAATCACGTCTAGAGTGAGAAGAGAAACATCGCGAAAGCAATTGTGCAAAGCGTGTTTGAGTACTGACGAGACGGGTGTGGTGGAAGCGCTGCATATGCGAGGCGTTCTCACGTCAGATGATCGACTGGCAAAGTAGGATTAATTTCTACAGCTCGCGACTATTCCTCGCGATGAGATGCGTGGAACTTCTCTTTCTGTTAGTCGAGGTGCGACTGCACCACAGATTGTCTACACTTGGAAGCTAGTCTGTTGTTCTCCAGATTGTCCCTCGCATCGTTCAAGCTTTTAGTCGTAGTACGATAGCTCGTCATAGCAATCTATCGATCCAACGTAAGACCAGCGTCAGGTGGGATGGACAAAGTGTAGATACCGCCGCGGAAGCTTGGATCGGCGCTGCAGTTCATGCCGTCCACAATGGCCACGAAATGGCATTTTATTTGGGTACTGACTTAGTGCCCAAATATGAGTTACATTTGGTCAGCTCACGATCAGATGTGTGGTCGCCTAAGGCTAGGGCGTAAAGCTATAATAAACGCCTCACTTTAGCTAGTCGGAGGTTGCCCACATTCCCGCTGCAGGAAGTGCGTTGTGGTTGATGGCGCAAGTGTCTTTCTTTAGGGCTTGTGGCTGACATCGAATATCAAGAGTGCACCAGTCACTAGCAAGACTCAGATCGACCAACTCGCACATGTGTCGCTGACTACTACCTACGGAGTGCTCCGCTGCAACCAGCGCCAAGTACTGGGACTGTGACGAACGCGGCGGTCAACATTCTGGCGCTGCTCAAGAGCGAGCTGCATAGGGAGGGACAGATGGAGGTATTTCGAAGGGCGGACGCGTAGTAGAAGCAAAAAAGTGGTCACGAGACAGTGTCCACCTATAACAAACCTGGAAAGCGTGCTTGCAGTCAAGCAACCTGGATAGTTCAGACTCTCGCGCCAGCGCGCAAGAGTGCCCCTAGCCATTAGTCACCTTGAAGGGTGACAAGATACAACTGCCACACATTGAGCAAATCTTTGTCGGTACAGTGACGTTCATGGTTCTTAACCTTGCCCGCAGCATTCTAACCTAAACAGCTCGCGGCTTCTAGAGCAGCCACTGGAACATGGCGCTTGTTGAACTGATCGGCATGCCGCGCGTTGGGTAATCAAGGTGCTAGCTACTCCATTGTTGTCTATATTGACGACATAATGTATCTTCTCGTGGTCTCACCGCTCAGTTGACTTCTTGATGCAAGCGTTCCATATTTGACTTTTGACAAGCTATGATGATGCCAGTCGTGCGTAAATTAGCAGTTTCTTTGTCTGGAAACACGGACTGCATGCAGTGAGCTGGTCCGCCCACCAAGAAAGCTGTTTGAGATCGGGCAAGCTCCCGCTCCGACTTCTGTCGACACCCTATCTGATCGCCCGCCTCGCTTGTTTGATTTTGCGCTCTTCCCAATTTTTTATTTATCTGGCACTCTAAACGTATTTGGAAGGCCGACATGGTTTTTCCACACGCTACTTGAGGCCATGAAATGGAGCTTTTCCAACGAGTCTTGTCCAGTTTAGGAAAGCACAGCTATGTCCTGTCTCCAAAGCCTTGCCTCATCAAACTGTACCTGGGATTTCCCGCTGGGATTTCGCGCGGGTCGGACGCTTACCAACCGTTTGGCTGTCGGAAGGATTGGCAGCTTTCTGCGGCTGGAGTGGAGTGGTCGCTTCGATGTCGGGCATGACGTAGGATCATACTAGAAGGACTGATCGGTTGTATAGAAAGTGGTTTGCGGAAAGTAGGCAGTACGAACGGGAGCGTCTGAAGCACGCTAGATTTATTCACGTGTTGTTAGCTCGTATCATCCGTTGTAATGACTCTTATCGTCGTTTTCACTCGCCGTTTGCACGATGCAAGGTCAGTTGTTAAAAAAAGAAGAGCGTTTCGATTTTATGTGGGGGGCGTGACTGATTCACGCATCTCCCTCAAATCGATTTCTTCCTTGCATGACGACAGAAGATACTGATCTCACTTCACATCGGGAGAGACTGATCATAGAAATGTGACATGACGATTGATTTATGCAAGTTTTCGACGATTTCTTTAAGTCTCTAAGTGCGCGCCTTCGTTGATGATTTTATAAGTACGCAACGCAACGAACAACATGCAAAAGTAAAATTGTGCTTCTCAGTCGTAACTAAGCGTAATGTGAATGAATTCCTTGAGTGTACTCAAAGCTTCATTGTAGCACGGGCGGAAGCATTTGTGATACAATACAGATATATGCAGCCAATTGTTCCTTCACAGGAGAACTTTTTCTGCGTACGATAAATCGAGCTTTGATAGGCAAAGTAAAGATCATTGACACTTGTGCAATATCGAAAGTCAGGACAATTTTAAGAGCCTTTAATCATTATCTTTGATGCTTACGCTTGCTAATATTTGGGCTCGTCATGCAAGTTTAATGATCAGCATTTGCTTGCTCCATTACTGCGACGTGCGAGCTTACTAAACCCTATGTTTCTAAGCAGGCATAGTCGTGCGTGTGCATTATTCGAGATTACACGTTTGCAGCATACTAAGTCGCATCGCTAGATCGTGGCAGAAATTCGGCAGCGCCATATTTCTGGCCGCTGTACTGTACATATCTTGAAGCAAAAACAAAGCAAAACATGCGACGCTCAGTCGGTAATCGCTCCAGCGTGCATCAGAAACGTGCAGTGCGGATTATGTACAACTTAGAGTGCAACTGCAGGCACGTACTTTCGTGGACATCTGTGTGGCGCAATTGTCCTCGGAGGCACAAGGTGATCCTGCAGATCGCGTTCCGTCACAGAAAAATGCCAGTCACAATCGTCACAGAGTCTTCAAGCAAATATGTTTTGATTACGTCCTCGTTCCGTGCACGAGCCAGCAGCACAGCAAATCTGTCTTCCTCGTGTTCAGCCGCGAGATATCAGGGCATAGACTATAGACCTTGGCGTAGAAGATATAGAAGAGCACTCAATGGTAATGTCTGTGCTTCATTGGCACAGAAAGTTAGCACGCAGCGATGCTTACACTAGTAGCTTGAATACATATGGGGTGGAGGATTGACGGGAGCTATCTTGTGGCTACATAGTCTCGAGTTTGGCCGAGGAATGCAGTGGCGTTTAGAACAGTAGCTCCAGCAGTTCGCTAGCACAGTCCTCCAGCGTCGGAAATTCACCAGAGTCCTTTGCTGTAGAATCCAATGGGTTCAGGTCGTCGCTAGTGAGCGCCTCGAGACTGCCAAACTTGCCCACATCTACTTGGAACCATGCGTTGCCCAAAGCGTCGTCTGTAGAGAGTGGTGAGCTAGCAAACGATGACTTTGAGTCCAGGATTTCGATGGCGTCCGCAATGGACATGTAGATTTTGCTGTCGTCGTCCATGTGCGGACAGTCCTTCCCTGAGCAAGTACATGGCAGTCGCATCTTCGAGTACGATCCCAGTCCGAGGCCGCCACTGGATGAGCTCTTCAGTGATCGTCGCGTGAGAGGAGACTCCACCGCAGATGCCACGCCTCGACGGGTATTGCGCATTCCGTGTCGAGCTGCTGCCTGCTTGCGTTGTGCCTCACGAAGTCGACGCGCGGCCTTCAGACGATACTTTTGAGCGTGGGTCATGGTCTGGCGCACGTTGCGCGTGCCGACATAAGCGGCAACGCGCTTCCAGGGTCCGCTTGAGAAGAGCTTGACACCTTCCAGGAAGCGCGCATGCTCCTCCTCGGTCCACATACCAACGCCGATGGACGGTGTGTTGTTGCTGTGCTGAGGGCGTGTCGTTGTTTGAAGACTCATCGTGTTTGTAGTTGGTGGGAAATGTGCGAATGAAGTTGCCGAGTGCTGCTGGATGTGGTCACACCGTTTGCTCGAATTTTTCAGCTTGTGCTTGAATTGAGCTCGCTGCCGCAGATTTGTGAATGAAGTCGACGTCATGAAAGAATTGAACGGCAGAGACACTTTTGCTGCGCTTGCGGTCAGAGTACCCGCTATACCCGGCATTGGTCTCCACAGTCATACGCCCATCACCAAAGCTCAAATCAATCGATCCGCACGCACCAAAGTCTCTCGTTTCGCAGCCGTAAACTTGGGGCCAAAATCCAGCCTTACACGGTGATGCACTGATGAGAAATGGGCCTTTCCACTCGATCTGGTGGTGCCACATTATCGTATTTTTCAAGTCTCATTTTTAATCCAAAATGGGCACCTTTGCTGGAAATGGGGCAAAATCAACGGCCGAGGATATTCAAGATGCATCTTCATCTCCTTCTCTGCCGTGCTTAGAGGTCAAGCAACTGTTTGATTGTAATACAGCAGTAAGACTCCTGAGATGAATACTGGTCGTCTCATCGTTTGTTTCACGGTGTTTGACTATAAACTGCTGTGTCGAAAGCTTGAAGCTTTCGTCTGGGCTATTGTGATCATCCAGATGCGGCCAGCAGGCAAATGCGATCCACTAATAGCCTTGTGCTGAGTCGAAGGAAGCCTACCATATGTTCATTCTACCGCCAAACACTCTCGGCGCAATCAGCAAATGCATTGTCCAGATCGTATAATCGTCTCGTACAGTGTTGAGCTCGAGAGTTACGAGAACGATGAAGGACGACAAGCGTCCCACGTAATGGTGCAGCGTAAGTGTAGACATACATCAAGAACACCGGGCATGCTGAAATGGAGCGCGCTCGCTACGAAATGAACGCGACAAGCAAATCTCGTCAACAGACACACATATATATATATATATGTATACGTATTGCTCTCAGATCTCATGTTATTGTAGGACGCTATCTGATCGGAAACAAGCCTGAGTATACTACGACCAAAAGCCGGGTAGCCATATGCGACACTGGCTAGCCTTTTCGGAGCTATCAGGCACGGTGCACAGACCTAACACTGCCAAAGATTCATGACGATCAAAGTCGTATTATTATCAGGCCCAAAGAAGACCATAGAGCCAAAATCGACCAGCACAATGAGAGCGTGGTTGTGGCACCTACTGCAGCAACCGGCACGCAGTAAATCACTCATTCGTAACGAAGAAGTGTGGCTCTGCGCTTCGTTGAAGCAAACAGTGTTCAGTGGACTAAACAATAAGTTTTAATTTAAGACGACGAGCAGCCGAGAAAAGCACCCGACATGAAAAGTCACAACCAAGAAACACAACCCGTACGGCTATCCAGTGCGGATTTGAAAAGGACGCACGCTTCATTGCTTCAATAACTCGGAGCTTCTGGAAGCGCGTCGAAGCATACAGTTTGTATATTGATGATGAATCGCATGCGGTAGGACGCCGTAAGAGCGAAGATTTGCATGTACGTGCCCCCCCAGATAACATGGCGAATCGTTTAGGTGGTACAAACGCACAAAAAGGAACGAGAGCTTCCCGGAAGCGGGAAGCACGAATGGGGAAGAGCGTGTACACACGATGATATGAGATGAAGCATGACCATCTGCAACGAGTCTAACGAAGTCGTGCCCGACTTCGCAACTTTGAAGCTGCCTCATTTCTTATTCTTGCACTAGACAATATCACTTTACGATCACAGATTCTGTGATACTTTACGACAAGTAGAGCATTGCTGTTACTAGTCTGGTCAGAATCAAAGCCAATCCGCAGCATGTTTTCGCTGTGGCGTGACTACTGTCTCTAAAACCGTCGAATGAGCTCGTGGGTAGCTCCTCTATTGGCGATCAGACAGACGCCAGACGGTTTACAAGCTCGCAAATATACGACTGCATCATTCGATCCACGAGTTTGGCAACCTGCGATTTGAAGGGTTCGATTCAAGCTTCAGGATTGACATCTGCAAGGATTGACATCTGCATACAACATAAAAAAACACGCATTTTATTGGTGAGCTTGTATAACTGCAGCTTACAAGCAAGGAAGTCGGCTACCTTGCCTCCGTTAAAAAAGTACTTTGAGTAGCTCTGTCGCACACTCTTCAAGAGTAGGGCTTGTTGTCAAATCTTCGAGAAGATCGATGTCTTCCAAGTTCAGTTCTGTCGTGTCGAGACACGCTGACAAGTCCCAGGGTGTCGTTTCTGACTCGCTTGCAAACTGTTCCTTCTGCGACAAAATCTCATTCACTGAGTATTGACCACCCTGATTCATTGCAACAGTCTCGGGAAAGAAAAAACTGGCGTGAGGCTGCTCACAGATCTCGCGAAGATTATTGCGAACAGCGCTCATAGCGCGAAGACGTTCCTGCATGAGTGACTCGTCACTCACATGGTGCCCAAAGTTTGTACGCATGAGTGCCTGTTTAGTGCGTAGACCGCGAAGGCGACGTGCAGCCTTTTGGCGATACTTTTGGGCATGCGTCATAGTTTGTCGGACAGTACGGGTACCCACATAAGTGGCAACGACTTTCCAAGGTCCGTTGGTGTATATCTTGATAGCCTCAAGGAATTTCGCATGCTCTTCCTTGCTCCATACGCCAGTGCCCATGACGTTTGAGCCCGTGGATCTGCGTGGAGAACCTTCATCGTCTGTATAAGACGACGAAGTGTCTGAATTCATTCCCATGTCCATCGACGATCCCATCCCGGCTCTTATGTTGCGTGCGTCAACAAACGCATTGGACGACACGTCTTGGACAAGTGAGTGGAACGTGTTCATTTTGACGGGAGGTTGAAGCTTGGGTCTCGCTGCCACAAAGGGAGGGAAAGCTGGTGGGTGAGGCCAAGGAAAACTGAAAATGAACTAACTGCCACTCAATGACCTCCGGCCACGAGGTGGTCTCCTGTTCCGCGCTCATACGTACATTTCGATAGGAGGCAACCATCTTGCTACTTGTAGTACAAACTAGCGTTTCGTAATGCTTGGCCAAAAAAATACGCAGACGGGGAAAGCATAGAAAAGAAGTATCTGGCAGAGGTTAAGCAGGCGCCGGATTTTGCTGCCTACTGATTTCCGTTTGTACGTGGCGACCCAACAGACTCAAGGCATGATGTGTTCAGCTCATAACGCAGATTGTACACTCAAGACTGGTGCTCCCACCACATTCGACCATGGAAATGAACGCTCGCTTCAGTACTTGAGTTAAACCAAGCAGCAATGGAACGAGACCTATCAATATAGCGAAGCTAGTACAACTCCATACACTTTTTCTGTATTGAGCGGCAACTAGTTCTTGTGCCCCGCATTGCCAAGTCGGTAGTAGCAGAATCAACCACTTTTTTCACGAATGAAGTCCGACCACGGGGACTGCGTAGCGGTTGCCACAACAAGTAAAGAGGTAAAGCCTCCTGCGTGAGTGCCCAGTAAAGTCTCTGAACTGATTGCACTAGTACGTGGTCGCATTATCATTTTTTTCTTGACCACATAAAGGCGAAAGCTTAGTCGATACAGTTAGAACACTCACAACCAGACCAAACCTCGTCAAAGAATCGTCAAGCCGAAAGATACGCCCATATACATCCACATGCACATGCACGTACACTGCTGTTCTCGTAACCTCTCCCTGCGACAAATACAACGAATACAAAAACGAAACACAAAGCTGCAACACAACTGACATTGTCGACATTGTCAACATTTGGCGTATAAAAGAGCCTGGAATCGATGGAAAAGATAGCAATTATATTTTGTCTCGCAAGCACATCTTTTATATAATTATAAGAAACGAGCGGTTATTAACTCGTGCATTGCCCCTCCGAGCCGCATGAACGATCTCTGGATTGCTCCGCAGTCGACTGACGACGCTGTCCACGAGGTTCCATGTCTCGCGGTGGTACATCGAGCACTTAGTGCACCAGGGAAGACGAAGCGTCGACCAAATGAACGACACGATGTCGTACAGTTGGGCTTTGGAGGCTGTGGGGGCATGTACAATTACTTTTTAGGCATAGCGTCCGTCCTGCAAGAGGAGTATGACCTCCGAGACGTGATATTCTCGGGCGTATCGGCTGGGTGTTTTCCTGCATTGGTGTTGGCGCTTGATATGGATGTTAAAGAGTTCTTCTTCAAGTGGAACATACCACTTATTGAGCAAGCAGCTACGTGCTCGTATGCTGGACTGGGCAAGTACGACAAGCTGGCGGTCTTAAGGTGACAAAATGCAGTACTGACTTATTTTCGGGTGTTTTGTATATTTGTTGTATAGATGGATCCCTATGGTCAAGCAAAGCATGCTCAAGATGCTGCCATTGGATGCGTACCAGCAGGTCGATAACAAACTGTACTTCTCTGTCACGGAGGTGCCTACATTGCGCAACCACCTACTAACAACTTGGACGAGCAACGAAGAATTAGTCGACTGTATGTTGTGTTCAGCCCATGTACCGCTCTACACAACATCACTGGCGGCATCGTACCGTGGAAAGCGCTTTGTTGATGGTGGTCTGAGCAGCAATAATCCAGTGAGGTATCCTAAGGCTCCACACAAAGTGTTTCAAATTTGGAAATGGCGCTGGGTTGCGCCAACATGGATCTTTGTGACCACTAATGCTGACTGGGCAGTGGAGATGTTTCGTATGGGACGTCAAGACGCGGTCAAGAACTTGCATGAAGTTGATGAGGTGTTCTTCTAGCCCGAAAGAATGCGATTCAAGAGGACGTTCTGTGCTGGACGCTAGAAATCGTAGCACCTGGCGCCTCACCGGCATTTGACAAGAGCATCGCGTGTCCAGCTATTGTTACCATGTCGTCTGTCATGAATACTCGAGTATGTCAAAGTACTGCATATAAAAGCTAAGAATCTGCAGTGTTGCCTTATACCTGCTGCGTCCAACGTAAACTTGATAGAATACCATCATTCTGTTCATTCCATCACCACCAACGTAAATGAATCGCGTATTACATTTACCTGCATAACTTGAAGTATATTGACTTTATGTACACAACATCATTTCCTCGATTCCAAAAGATGCAATCAGTAGCTGGACAGAGTGCACGTGGTCGTGTCTTGAGTGCTCTAAGATCATGGGACCAGACAGAGGTGCTGGCGCTGCTTGACGACAAGTCCGAGAGTCCGTTATGGCAGCAGTTGGAGCATCTCGAAGACTGGTACAAAGGTGGTGTGGATGGCTATTTGTCCACGGCTACACAACTGTACGCAGAGTTGCGTGGCGAAGCAGTTGAAAGTCACGAGATCCATGACGTTGATGCGAATTGGCATCCGTCCAATCCTGCAGCTTCAGTGAAGATGGCAGGACTAGAGTCTTCGCTATACATGGAGCTAGAGACGCACGGGATAAAGAATTTGGACAAGTGCTGCTTTGTGATAGTAGCAGGTGGACTGGGGGAACGTCTCGGGTACCAGGGAATTAAACTGCGTCTTCCCGTCGAAACGTTGACGCACACGAGTTACCTTGAAGCATATGTGCAGCATGTGTTGGCTATGCAAGCACTTGCTAATGCTCAAGCAAACACGACATGTATCCGAATTCCATTGACCATCATGACGTCAGACTCGGCACATGAAGCGACGCGCAGTTTCTTAGATCAACACGACAACTTTGGTATGGCTGAAGACCAACTTGTGCTCATCAAGCAGGAAAACGTGCCATGTGTGGACGTAGATTTGGCCATGGACCATATGCAGCAACCCAAGCTCAAGTTCGTGGTGAAGCATAACTCGCTTGTGATGAAACCCCATGGACATGGCGACGTGCACACATTGCTCCATATGTCGGGATTAGCGACCACATGGCAGCAAATGGGTAAGAAATATATCCATTTTATCCAAGATACCAATTATCTTATCTTGAACAGCGTGTTGCCAGTGCTGGGCGCTTGTATCAAACACAATTGGGAAGTCGCTTTCACCACAGTTTCACGTAAGGCCAAAGACGCTTCGGGCGGCATTGTCCGCTTTACTTCGCCATCAGGAAAGCACGCGACGCTACTCAACGTGGAATACCATAAACTCGACCAGTTCCTGCGTACACGAGCCAAAGCTGAATTTCCGGATGGTGATGTGAACGATCCGAATACAGGGTTTTCGCCATTCCCAGGCAATATCAATGGCATCGCTATTGCATTGGACTCGTATCTCCCAGTCTTGAAAATGTCCAATGGATTTGTTCCGGAAGTGTTGAATCCCAAGTTTGTTCCAGAGACAAACAAGAGAGCTTTCAAATCACCTGCGCGTCTTGAGTGTATGATGCAAGATTATCCCAAGCTTCTTTTGCAACAGCAACTTTTGCACCACAAGAGCAGCAAGGGTGGGGTTGGCCTTGTGCAGTTTCCTCACTCGGTGGTATACTCGCCATGCAAGAACGACGCTTTCAGTGCAAGCGAAAAGATCAAGAACGATGTCCTGCCACAGTGTGCGAGTTCTGCTGAACATGACGTGTTTGCAATCAACCGGTTGAAACTCAAGACGCTGGGGGTTCCCATGCCCAAGGAAACCAGACAACAAGTGTGGCTCGGCATCCCTGTCGACTGCTCGGGTCCACAAATCGTTTTCGGATCAGGCTTTGCACTGAGTCAGACGACGTTAGCTACCAAGTTTCCAACGCCGTCTGCCATCAACCTTTCTGCTCGTTCAACGTTAATCATCGAGGGCGCTGACATCACGTTTGATGCCCTTGAACTCGACGGAGCACTGCGCATCGTGGCTTGTTGTGGTGCCAAGGTGGAAATCAAGTCGTTGACAGTCAAGAACGCTGGAGTCAAGTATGAAGCGGTGCCAACTGATAGCGACCCGGTTGATGCCATGCGCGGCTATCGCCTGAAACAGCTCGAGGTCCAAGAATTCCGCTTCGACACTCCAGGTATCTATGTGATCAACAACTGAGCAACTGTGTGTGAGTATAAAACAAAAAGTGAGCACCGCGTGTGTACAGTTCATTTCAATGTCAACTTGAATCATTACCGCGGGGTCTGCTATCAGCGCTTGTCTTACGGCTTCAATCTACACACCCGTTTCCCAAGTCGCCTGCTTTACTCTGTATGCGCATAAATGTTAGTGATCTGAACCATCCGACCACTGTCGTGCCAGCTTCTCGCGAGCCTTCGTGCGTACGCCAGTGCTAGTGGGAAATTCCAAGTCGCTTGGGACTCGTGAGAGCGGTGTCATGGGATCGACCAAAATGGAGCGGGGAGGGACCGCTGTCGTTGACGTCGGAGCTAACGACTGAGATGAACGAGTACTGCAACTTGCCATGCTCGTCGTCGCACCCCCAAAACCCACGAGACGCTTGATGTCGATTCGATGTGACTCTGACGAGGCTGGGCTCTTGTCACCTCCAGCATCTACACTCTTGGCGTCGCCACCGTTTCCCTCATTGCTACCGCTAGTGTTTGGAGGAAACAGTTCCAGCTCATGCTCACGCAATAGCCGTTTAAACTTGTTTTCCCTCGCACTCATGACGTCTTTGATCCAACCGGGCACACGAGGAACACGCTGCATACTCACGTATGCTAGTGTCACAAAGAAATGCTCCAGCAAAAGGATAAAGAGCAGTCGCCAGGCAATATGCAAGCAGCCAAAGTTCGGACCAAAGATGAAGTCGTCCAGAGTTTTGCCTTGCTTTTCAAGCTGGTGTTCAATGTCTTTTACACACGTTTCACTGAAGAATTCCAGCACGCCAGTCGAGATGCAGATCAGTAAGACGTTGACGACAACGGCGATATACGCGAAAGTGGTGAGAATCCCGTTCCAAGCACCAATGCCATTAGCTCGCCGTGGAATTGGGCGCTTGAGTGTTTTGCAGAGTCGGTAGCCATCCGTGCGGCCCTTGACGCTATTGATCAAAAAGCAGGCGAAAGGCATCAACGGCCACAACATTGAAAACATGACAGTAAAGCCAAATTGCACCGTCAGCACGTGGAAGTCGTCGTATGGATCGTAAGCATCTTGCTCGCTGTCGAACAAAATCTCACGAGCCTTCTTATTGAGCACCTCAATTTCAGTTGGAGAATATTCCAGATACCGCGAGCTGGACTTGTTGCTGAATTGCGATTCCTTCTGATCTTCATAGTCCAGCGATCCCAAGATCTTCATTGAGCCTGCCTCGAGAACACGCTTCTGTGCTAGTGCATCGGCACGTGCCTGAGCGTTTTCACGACGTTTTCGTACGAGAATGGGTGCCACCAGCCGCAGTAATATGTTCAATAGCTGCGTGACTACGATCGGAGTGACGAACATGGCGCTCAAGTCTACGTGGCGCCGATCAAAGGTGAAAAACCCGACACACTCGACGCAAGTGTCATCCTTGTCACCCACAGGACACGTAATGCATGAACCGTCTTGATCCACATAGGGGCCAAAGCAGCAGTTCATCGAATCACCGAAGAACATGTGGTTGAAGGTGTTTGTCAAGTAATTGCCGAGTCCGGGAATCACAAAGACGAAAGCCAGCGAAAAGAACCAAGTGTAGTAGTTGAGAAAGTCGAGCAAGAAAAGCTTGCGGATCAATGCCTTCTCGTACTGCTCTTCTGTCCGATAGTTTTCCCAATGCGTGAATAAAGCGCCCATCTTTGTGACCACCATGTTCCATTGCACAACGTCGACGAAAAAGCCAAATATGCATCCTTCTAACAAAATGATAAACCATTGCGTTGAGAAAATGGGGCCCTCCTTGAACGTAGCCTTCAGAATCTCATAAATTGTTACCCAGCTTGCCACAAGAACCAGCATAATCAACATCTGCCACAGCATGAAAAGAAACACGCAGAAATACTTGGGCAGTCGTCGCCATGCCGGGTACACCAGCTCCACATTGCCAGTCAATGCATTCAATCGGGATTCGCCATAAAACAGTTTGTTCCGATATTCAATCTGCTTGACGTGCAGCTTACCGGTCCAGTCATATTGGATGCACGCGTTCTCTCGCTCCCACGACTTTAAAAACGCAAAACCCCATACCACAGATACTCCTAGACCCCAAAATGGTAAAAGTCGCATGTAAGTTGGCATGGAAATGACGCCACGTAGAAGTTCCAATAGAATGCCAATTGCGGCAAGCGGTAGGAGCCATGTATTGTAGTACTTGAGGAACGCAAAGTAGTATGCCACCTTTTCACCAAAATTGTAGCGTAGCGAAAGCAGCACCTTCTTGTCGTCAAGTTCATGCAGGCGCAACGACGTGACCCATCGATGGATCAACGTGTCGGTCACGTTTTGGTTGTGCATTGGAAACAGGTCATGAACCCATAAATCGCTCTTGGTCAGCCTTACCCGTTGTTCAATAATATAGTCGACGATTTCAATCCGTTCAGCTGGCGTTGTAGGATCATCTCGACGTTGTGCGATGTCTTCCTCCATATCCACGACTGCACCGTGTTCCATCCACATCTGAGTACGAAATTGCTTTACCAATGACATCACCACGGCATCCGGTGCTCGAACGAGTAGAATCAGATATCCGGAATGCATTTCACCCTTGGCATCTCCTCCATCAATGATATCGACAAGAAGTCCTTGACTACATAACTTATTGACAATTCGACGATGTTCATCTTCACTTTCACTCAACTTCGGGGAGCTGGCCATACACAGTCGTTTAAAGCCTGACCGTTCATGCGAAACATCCGCAATGCTGTCGATACATCCTCGCGTTGGCGTGTTTTCGCTTGGTGGCATATTTGACACGGAGCAGCAGAGGTAATTGATTGTCCTCTTCATACATCCAGGTAGTTGCACTTTACGATTGACAATGACGGCAAAGTCATAGTCGGGCAATTGTCCACTTTGAATCTCGTCAGGTTTTAAGTAGCGAAACTTTCCTGGCACAGGCGGTGGAACGAGTGACGAAGCATCAGAGTGTTGGTCACTCTTCTTGACGTTTGACGTTCTTTTCGACGTTTTCTTCTTACGACGACGTGTATGGGCACCACTCTGACTGATTTTGTCATTCTTACTGCCACTGGAGCATGAGCCATGATCTTCCGAAGACGACGAGGGCGACACTGCGTCCACGAGACATGCACTCGAGTCCTCTCGCTTTTGCTGTGGGTTCTTGAGCGTTAGTGCAAGGGGCTCCGACTTACCTGTCGTGGTTCCCATCCCCTTCTTGCGGATACTGAGCGTCTCAGCGTCTTCTTCATCTTGAGTATGCTTTGCACGCGGTAAGGGCAGCGCTGCCGCTTCTTGCTTGAGCATGCTCTAGTGCGCACTCGAAGCGTGTTGCAGGAATGAACTTTGATTTCAAGGGATAGATCGAATTTGACAGGGCGTAAGAACTCAGTAATAGATCAGATCATCCGAAATGATCAAAACGATTAACTTTCAGCGTGTATTAAGTACCAAAGTGAAAAGGCTTCAGTGGCCCCACAGCAAATCCTTTTCTCGACGAATGTTTCGCTGGCTCAATCGCGCGCACGCCAATCGCTTCGCGTCGTATTCGCAAGGCCTCGAGTCGACGAGTAGCGCCCGCCGGCACTGTGAACAGAGCTTGCTCTCGTCCTAAACTCGTCGATGACGACCAGTGTCACGTACGTTTCGACCTTTTTAGTGGACTGGGGGCGTGTGTCCTTAAATGCCATCGTGTCTCAGTATACCACGCATGTTTTCTTGCTCCTCCTTCTTCTTCTTTCACTTCTTTCCACGGCGCTATCGCCTTTGTTGCTATGGGCAAAGGACTTCCTTTACACCTGTACGCAGCGTCTGCATTCCGGGTTTAAGCCTAATGATGACGTTCAATGTGTATCACAAAGCCTGAAGACACCAGTTTCTGAGGAAACAATGTGTCCTCTTGAAAGTCTTGAAACGTCCATAGCTCATGCTCATCAGCTGCATCGTCCTCGACTTGGCTTTCCTCATAGCTGCAGAACGTGCCGACGATGCTCGCTGCTTCGTCTCCTTTCGCTCAGCTTCAACTGCCTCGCGAACTTTAGCCGTCGCCTTTTCTTTCGAGCCTCTATGCGATCTTTGATCCCTTGTCTGAACGACCGTTTTGAACGTTCTGAACGACGATCAGACTGAACACGATAAAGGCTGTGGAAGACATCAGACTGGACGGTAGCGACGAACACTCGAGACGGTATCATTTAAGAGCATGATCGCGTTATCAATTGACTACTTTAAGTCTAATTCAGACGTCTATGTTGACTAGGCGTCTCGAGCATGCCAAAAGATAAACTAGGAAGAAGATGGCCGCACCTGGGAGTCAATTGATTGAGCTCAATCGATAGTCGAGGGATGGGAGTGATTGTATTGCATTCTCGATGGGGATTCATCATGCCATTGCCATGTCTTGGGTTCCATGAAATCGACTACAGATACCGTACGATGAGCTCATTTGTACGAGCTTGACATGATTCCTACATCAGCAAAACTAACGCTACTTTCTTGAGAGGATGTAGCTACCGCAGGAAGACCGAACGCTCAAAGCGCCCATACCAGGTACTACAACCCGGTACAAAAGGAGTTCCTCACGCAGCACAATACGCTTTCTGCACTGCGTATATCACCAGCCGGACGAGAAAACCAGCCAGTGGAAAGATAATAGTGCAAACCACAATATACACACACACATAGGACAACAGTTATGAAGAATGTGTCTAGGACTTCCCTCCATTCAACAACGAGGAGGCAACAGCGCCATCTTCGGTCCCGCAATGGGCTACGCAGACAGACTGGTGAGAACACATCAAGAAAAGCTCATGCCTTTCTCTACGTTCTCCCCCGTGTGTTAAGTTCTGAAGTCTTCACTGCGCGAGAGCAGCAGAAAACTCTCAAAAGCTCGGAAGAAGAAGCCCCAGAAGTGCCTATGGGCCTCATATTTAACTGCATAACCACGGACGACGCCTCCCCACTCCATCCAGAGGACGGAGCTAAAGGTGGCAAGGATGGAAGCTGGTAAAGAGAGGCGCTACCATAAGAACATACACGCATACGCCACAGTGGGCACACTTTTCTCGGACAGATACAATTCTCAACTGACTGACTGGTGCACAAGAATTGACAAGCGATACACTTTTTACGGATGCGTAAAAACTCCCGACATTTTTGTGAAAATAATGCCAGCCTCTATACCGCGTTACTACTCGCCAAACTCGATAATGGCGAGTTCACTGGAATCCGGGACAGCCATTTGGCATCGACCAGTGTTCATGTCCTCATCGTCACTATCAAGATGAGATTTAGCAGTAGCACATATCTCCTCTCGAGTCTCGTCGTCCATCTTGTTCTTTGATAGAGCAGGTGCGACACCCACTAACGAGCTGCTGCTCTTGGAAGTTCGCAAATACTTCTCCCATGCGTATTGTTCGCGTTTGTACAGCTCTAGCGCCGCACGAGCATCTTCAACCTGCAATATAATGTAGTGAGAAATGGGACAGCAGGTACGTATAGTAGCTACATAGTTACGTACAGAGTCGTGTTGTCCAGTCTGGATCTGCTTGTGCAGCACCTCCTCACTCAAGTGCTTCAGTGACTTGGGATACAATTTCTAAACGCATAGCAAAGCATATCACAATACAATTCAGTCCTTGCCTACTGCAACCAACGGTCATGTATCTCTTCTTACCGTGCCGTTGATCTTACGACGCATGTACGGTCGATAGTAGGCGGTGTCCCGGATGAGGTGTTTCGGCGGCGTGAACATGAGTGCTTGAAAGTCATTCTTCAATGCATGACCCACGATGATCTTGTCTTGTACAAGTTTTCCCACTTCCTTTAGACACTGAGTAAAGGGAATCGCGTTGCGAAGGGAACTGGAGCGGATGCCACTGACGTGCGTTCGAAAATCCGTGACCTTTTCTACCGGCCGCACGTACTTATCGTACAGCACATTGCCTTCATAGTCCACAATACTGCAGCGAGCTAGTACACTAGTCTTTCCTGAGAGTCCAACACCTACCATTTCGCAATCCATAGCAACGATGCGGGAATTATCCACCCACTCGTCGGTCCGAGCTTTCATTCGCTTCATCTGCTTCTCCTGTTTCATTCGCAGCTTGTGAGCCTTCACGTCTAGGTCATGCTTTTTCTCATGGCTCTGACTGTCTTTACGACGCTGATTCGTTTGCTGGATCTTGCTCTTAAGTGCCATCCAGTTCGAGTTAGCCAAAGCCGTCGGTTTAGCTGCAGGAATATGCTTTTCTTGCTTTAAGTGAGTCGTGGATCCACTCACTGTTTTTCGATTCGATACCTTGTGCTTCTTTTTGTCACATTGCACCTTGTCACGCGTCTTGTCGCTGCCTGCTTGCAATGCTTTCGGGCCTTCCGTCCGCTTCCTTTTGCTGCCCATTGTTGCAACGATGTCTTTGAATGGAGCTCAGAAACGTACAGATATAATTGGCCATATATCGCGTGTAGAAGTCAATCTTTTCTTACCAATCATACTAGAACAAGCTTGATGTCTTTTTTCGCGTACAAATCTGCAACGCTTCTGTCATATCCGTCTCATCGGTACTCTTGCACGCACATTCATGTGGGTTCCCTTCTCTTCTTTTGCTTCTTGGTGAGATTGCTACCAAGGCCGCCAAAAGTGGTCAACATGTAGAGTCGAAGACGTTTATAGAAGTGCTCACAAATTATCACGCCGGCGTTGACCTGTACACGAAATTCTTGTTTGATCCAATGAGATTACCGACTTCCACTGGTACACACGGATGCTCTGCAATGAGACGCGTCTGAGGAGCTGCGAGACATTTGTACGCCAAATGGCACCGACTGGAGCGCGCAGTGGATTCCGTTCGCAGGCCACATTCCAGAAAATGGTCTGGCATTCTACGCTCGACTTTTGCAGCGCGCGGTAGAGAGGAGGATGGCGGAGATGTCTAACGACAAGAGAGTCCGGGCGTTCTCGCTATTTGCTATGCTCACGATTTACATGAGAGCGCACATCAAGCTCATTGATGCCTCCTGGATGCGTGCTGGATGTCGTCATAGGAGATGCGGTATGTCCTTCATCCACACCAAAGGTGGTGCTGTTATAGCAGACCGAAGAAGAGGAAGAGATCGAAGACGATGCAAAAGAAGGACCGCGCAGTCTAGATCTAAAGATCCTCGTCCCCAAAGCATCGTAACGAGCGTGATATTGTGCAAGTAGCGTCGAAGAACTACCGACATATGGCTGACTTCAAGCGATTTACTGCTTAGGTCAGAAGAGACGGCACACAAAGCACCAGCTGATCCTTGCAGAGATACCGTCATTCAGGACCGCGAGCTACACGAAGTACCTGGAGCAACTGCAGTATTCTAGAGCAACGTAACGTTTCTGCTGAATTTCAGCGCGGAGCGGCCGTTTTTCTAGCGGAAGATTATCCAGAAGCGCATGGCTGATGTGGCGGTCGATGCCGACGGTGAGCGTGTTGACGTGTGTGGCGTACGGGAACTAGAGCAGACACGATGGTGTCAAAGGATACGTGCCCAGTCCGGTGAAGGACGTTGCAGAAGCGGTGGTGTTCATGGACGAGTTCATGACGAGCAATCTCTGCTTGCCGTGCCAGCTACGCGAAGGTAGATCGAAAATAAAATGGAGATGAGAAAGTATCCACTCAGGGATATAAAACAAAAGGTATAAGGTGTAAACATTAGGGTTAGTCAAAGCGTCATTTACTTTTCTACACGCACACGCACACACTCATCTAGTGGACAGTCGGAGTGCCCCCGATCCCTCCACTTGCAATGGAGCGTCCAAAAGGCATGAAATGGAATAAAATCAACGGCAAGGAGTCCCCTAGCAACAATGACAATGTGCATCTAACAAAGCTAAAAGCAATGGACGATGAGCAACGACTTGTGCATCAGGAAGATGATGCATTGGAGCAGGATAATCCACCGCCGCTGGTAACGCAGAGACCGATCGCGGCTTGGGCCGTTGGAGGCCTCTGTGCTCTGTTTCTCATTATGGTGATTCTTGTGGTCCGAGGTGGTACTTCGCACGCGTCACGAACGATGCAAGTATCTGCTGGAAAAGCTGATTGGATAGAGGTGCTTCCCAGTGATGTCGTGAGCCATCTTGATAGAGAAGTCGAACCTTGCGACGACTTTTACGCGTTTAGTTGCGGCGCATGGCTCAATAAAACCGAGATCCCGGAGGACAAAGCTAATCTGTATTTGGCCTTTACGACGGTACACGACGAGAATCAAAAGGTGTTGAAGGATGTGATGCAGCAAGGATGGCCGCTAGTTGGTGAATTATACGACTCGTGCATGAACTTTAGCAACACAAGCAGCACAACGGCCGATGACGCGTCGTTACAGGTCTTGTCCCCGGTATTAGAGCAAATAGCGGCGACCACGAGCAAGAAGGAGTTGTTCCAGCTAGCTGGATTCTTGTCCAAAGCAGGGCCGAGCTTCTTGACGCAGCTTAATGTCTTTACGGACGCAAGAGAAGCGACCATGTATGCACTGTATGCCTCACAAAGTGGACTGTCACTGCCAGATCCGCAGTACTATTTAGACCAGAAGCAGTTTGACTCGATTAGCCACGCGTTCCATGCTTACATCACGGAATTATTTCGATTAGCTGGAGGGGAGTCTCTTGCCGCAGCCTCGCGTGCATCCATGGTTATCGCCTTTGAACAAGCACTTGCACCGCTTTTTGAATCGAAAGAAAAGCTCGAAGATCCCATAGCTTCGTACAACCGCATGAGTATCACTCAAGCCGCGGCAAAGCACCCGTTGCTTTTTTCCCAGTTCATGAATGGCACGGGAATTCTAATGACGCTTCAAGCTCAAAATGCGTCTGTGATTGTGCGAACGCCCACGTTTTTCGAGCGTGTTGAAGAGTACGTGACGACAGAGTCAGTGACCCTCGATACACTGAAAGCCGTGCTGACGTACCAATACATCAGCTTCTACACTGGGGTGCTTAGTGAACCCTTTGTTGAAGCCGAGTTTTCCTTCCATGCACGAACCCTTCGCGGTCAAATGACTCGTTCTCCACGATGGAAGATCTGTCTTCAACGTGTGACCAGCAACTTTCCGGATTTAGTGGGCAAGTACTTTGCGCTCTTTCGCTTTGACAAAGCTAGTGAGCAACTTGCGACTCAACTGGTGACGCAGATACAAGCGTCACTGCAAAAGAATCTTGGACAAGTGGATTGGCTCGACACGTCTACGCGTCAAGCTGCTCTCAACAAGTTTGACAAGATGGCCAATCTCATTGGACACTCGACTCGTTCCGAGCACTTTCCCTACGAACTACGCAGTGACGCTACACTTGCAGAGAATATGCGAATCATCCGGCACCACGAATTTACTCGAGCGATGGCACGGATTGGTACTGCAGTGGACCGCACCAAGTGGGGAATGTCAAGTGTTGATGTGAATGCGTACTACCAGGCGACGGCAAACCTGATTGCGTTCCCTGCTGGGATCCTCCAGCCACCTTTCTTTTCGCGGGAACGTCATCCGGTACGCAATTTCGGCGCGATTGGCAGTATCATGGGTCACGAACTCACGCATGGCTTTGACGCTTCCGGGAGATACTACGCGGGTGACGGTAATTTGCAGGACTGGTGGAGCAATGCCACAGCAAAGGAATTTCTACAGAGAAGTGAATGTCTCGTGAAGCAATACAGTGGGTACACTGCAACGAGTGATGTCGATCGGGACAAGGTAATGGGGCACGTCAATGGGAACTACACTTTGAGTGAAAACATTGCGGACAATGGTGGCGTCAAGTTGGCCTTTGACGCGTATCAGACCTTCATTAGCGAACAAGGCCAAAAGCTGAGTCAAGAAGAAGCTACCCAAGTGGCCGCTTCGATGGACCAAGTCGAGCTTGACTTACCTACTGATGCGGCTGACAAGCTCTTCTTTATCTCCTTTGCTCAGACATTCTGTTCAAAGCAAAGCGATGCCAGTTTGACACGTCAGTTAGCCACAGACGCGCACGCGCCCAATAAGTGGCGCATCAACGGAGTTGCAAGTAACTCGCGCGACTTTGCACGCGTGTTTTCGTGCCCCGCTGATTCGCCCATGAATCCAACCAACAAGTGTCAGCTATGGTAGTTGGCTCGCTGTATTCACAATAAACTTGTCCTCTAAGTCTCCTCTGTTTGCGCTAAACAGGAACGTGGCTAAGCTGTTCCTCAAGTAGCTTGGTCTTTGCTTCAGCGTCATCGTCGTCATCGTCGGCTTCTCCACAAAGTCCACAGCAGCGTTCGCCCACGTTTTGAATGAGACCGCGGTCATACGAACGCACTTCACCTCCACGTTGAAAGCGATAGCGATCTGCATTAAGCAACTCGTTTGTAGTGCGGTTGCGAGCAATGAGATACATGTGAAAACCTGCAAGCTGCGCGACTGGGAGTAGTACCAGCAGCAGATAAATCATGCCTACGACGGCATAGGCGCGCATGTCGTGATGGTAACGCCAAAAGAGGTAGAGCACATACTCCATTCCGATCAGGTCCATAGTCAAGAATATCACGAACAACAGGAATGCTCCGTAATTGTCACGGCCTACGCAATTGTCGACAAATGGACAGCTAGAGACACGAAAACGCTGCAAATTAGTCCTTCAAGCATGCAATGACTCCACTACATTCGTCACTTACTGATGGTCGAAGACAGGGACACACGTCTTGCAAATACGGCAGTGCTTAGATCGAGGAGGTCTCTGGATGTGGCAGGTATGGCACAGCGGGCGCTCCAGGCATTCACGCTGAGCGCGCACGCTGGCGTTTTCCCCAATCTTATCGGTCTCTTCATCGTGATCGTCGCCACCAATGAGAGCCTCCGTGACCTTATTGTACGCGATCGCATACTTCTTACTGTCCTTCGGAGCACTACCAGGCCTGGTCGTGACAGTGCGATAGAACAAGTACCAAGTCACTGCATTCCAGGCCAAATGCGGCACCATAACATTACGTCGGTCTGGCATAGCTGGCAGCACGATCAAGAGATAAATCAGCGAAACACCCACTGCATTAAGCACCGTGAAGTGGTACGGAGCCCGACTGCCAGGGTTACACCACCACGTGAATGCAGCAATATTCCACGCTGCAACACGCACTTCGCGCTGCTTCAGGTACCGCACAACTTCGCCAAATTTTTTCAACTGCGCGAGATCTCTCGGTGTTCGTTTCTTGGCATCGAGCGCCATAACATCGGCATCCAGAGTTTCCACTAAAAACTGCACAGTATCAAGTTCCCCTCTCATCGCTGCAAGGTGCAAAGGAGTCTGACCAAACTTGTCGGGTGCATCAGAACTTACTTGTAGATACTGAAACACTGCCACAATCTCCGTCGCTCCTTTATACGCCGCCCAATGCACTGCGGTGTCTCCGTCCGCGTCCATGAGCGTCACGTCCGCGCCATTCCTTGCACAAAACAAGACCAACAACGGGTGGCCGTTCTGCGCTGCCACCAATAATGGGGACCGATGTTTCTTCGCGTCGCACGTGTTAATATCCACGCCAAGTCGCAGCACGAGTGTCCTCAATGCACTCAAATTGCCTGCAGCACAGGCCCAATGTATAGGGTGCAGCTCAGCTTTTCCGTCCTCACTGGGCAAATCTATAGGTGCTCCAATCGAGTGCAAATATGCCAGGAAATCCCCATCGGCTTTCTGCGCCGCCCAATGAGCGATCGTGTGACCTTGCGCATCTCGTCGCTCTCGCGCCATTTCGTCACCGTATTGAGCCACCAATTGCACAAACTGCGCCAGATCGTTGCGCTTTGCACATGCAAACATTTCCTCCGTTGGTGTCAATGGGACGTGCTCCTCAGGCGGAGGATGAACGTGGCCATGCTGACAATTATGAGAGTGACCGTGGCTATGACTATGGTTGTGGTCGTGTTCGTGTTGTGTTGCAACTACTGCCGTGTTTGAGACGGCAAGACTTGCGTTGGAAGCAGGAGATGATGGAGAAGAATTGAGACCATGTGGTGAAGTCGTTTGTGACGCGTGCAAGAGCGGAGAAATATCCACGACAACTGCGTCGTCGCTCATCTTGGACAAGAATGTTCTCAAAATGCCGTATATTTTGATTGGTGGAAATGTGTATGCTCAAGAGTTATAATCGATTGCGGACTAATTTATTCCAAATTGGAATAAGGTCAACGGTAACTCGAAGGTATTTGATCAAAGGGCTGCTCCTATGCGCTTCCGACATGATCCGCGCTACGTTTCAGCAGAAACGTCACGTTGCTCCACAAGCACTTCAGTTGCTTCGATGATTACGCGTAGCTCGCGGCCTTGAATGACGGCAAGAATCAGCTGGTACTCTGTGTGCCGTTCCTTCTGACCCTAAGCAGTAAATCGCTTTGCGCTCGTCATGTTGCTTAGGTAGCGAACATCGGCGTATTTGCTCCAAGTACCCTTTCGCATTCTCGTACACTTCAACATTTAGTACGCCCTTTAGAGGCTGTCGGTAAAGATTCGCGATCTAAAGCTCACTCACTGTGTACACAACATTGTCAAGGTCTTGCAGCGACGCTCGCTCTATTGGAGACGGCGGAGCGACTAAAACTTTCCAGATGAGATGTCGGATTGATAGGATGAATATCGGATCTGGTCCAAATGAAACTGGTCTGGTTGAAATGTCGTGAAGCGCCCGTCGAGATGTCTATCATGTCATTCTTTTGGACGCTCAAGCTGTAGCAGATGCGCTTGCCACCTTCATAGCCGCCGTTTTGAGAGCAGGAGCTGCTTCAGTTCGCGTATACTACAAGGGTATTTCAGCTCTGTAGCAGCGCCAACAGTACAAAGCGTTCTTCGATAGATGTATCCTAATTGTCCTTTCCCAAGCTACACTGCACAGGATGGAGTGTACCATACCTTCAGTGCAAACTCAGTCTCAGGATCAGCTCTTTGAAGGAACTGGCACGCGTTGCACATCACTTCGTAGTGATGTTTATGTACAGTTGACTGATCAGTGAACTGAGCTCCTGTTCACGGTACGGACTAAAACATAATTTGGTTTGTGCGTGACCAAATGTGTAAATTGATACCGGAGATGTCGACTATCTGCCAAGTTGTGCCTTGTTTTAGTGCCTTCCTTTCAAAAAAGATGCAATCAAACCGACTAATTACTTAGTAGCCGCGTTTCTGCATCTCTTATATATTCGCTCAGATCTGATCTTTGGGACTCCTTCCGAAGTTCAAGCTGTCATTGCGTCATTTTTCGTCCGACGCAGAAGCTGCCAAGACAAGAATGGTGCTGACGACGAAGCTTCTCTCCTACTTAGCAGTTATTTCGGCTATTGTTATGGCGGGCTGCGAAGCGTCTGCTGAAATCGCTGAGCCAAACGAAGGAAGCAAGCTGTTGGCATTGCCTAGCTCTGCTACCAGTCAACACGACATGATACGGTCTTTGCGGAGTGATGACCCAGGTGTTACGACGAGAAATGAAGAAAGAGGTCCGACAAAGCCCAGCGGTGGTAAATCTTCCATTAACCAGGCAAACGCGCATCTTGGGCCTAACAAATCCGGCTCTATCGCTAAACGCGCTGTCGAGATAGGTAATTTACGTGGTAAAGCTATGGCCCTCGCTGCACTCAAACGCTTCATGTTGGCTGGCGAATCTAAGCAATCTGCATCTACATCAGTTCTCAATCCCTCGGGTAAAACTAATGCTGGCTTGGGCGGTAAGCCGTCTCTTGACTTACCTCACGCCGGCGCACCTCGTGCTTCGCATTTGTCATCGGAGAATGCGAAGGAAAGAGGCGATGATGGTTCTCTTGTCGAGAAATTTGGAGGTCTTGGGCTAAATAAAGATGGCCTCGATGGAAAGGTTGACAAGGGTAAAGCTACTGCCGATGCGGGCGCTGGAACTGCTCATGCAGCGATGTGAGTAATGGCTTTAGGCCAGCCACATTTGTGTTTGTGTGAAGGTACGCGCTAATGTCAAAGCTGATGTTGGGCGTGTCGAAGTCGACGTCAAGAGGTAGCTCACACATTGTAAACACAATATACATAGCATTGATTGATTTGTGGAGCAAGTGTACTTCTTTTTTTGCGTTCTTGCACGTTGGCAATGCTCAACGTCATGCATTACATTCAATGATGAATACAGCCATACGACTCGTTCTGTCTTGTACCCTTCGGTATGCGGACACATCTTGCTGCGTGCTTGAGGAGTTACTTGTACTTGTATTTACACTTGCACTTACTGCTTGGGTGTCGAAGCGGAGCGCGCCGGTTCTGGCGACAGCATGATCTTGTCCTTGATCATACCCCACAGTGCTGTTTTCACACGAGCTGCGCGTATGTTTTGCACGAGTTTGAGCCCTGCTTTCTCCGTCTCCTCGTTTACCAGGTCACGCACGAGGGGGCCGGCCAAACTTGCGCAGCACCTGGTCATGGCAACAAAAGATCGTCGTGTCGCTCTTTAGCACATTGAAAATGCCGGCCAGCTCCACAGCAATGTAGCCGACACCCACGACGGCCACCTTCTTGGGCTGCTGCTCCAATAAAAAAAAGCTGCCGCTATCAATCACGTGTTCTTTGCCAGGAAAGTCCGGACCAATCGGGACGCCGCCTGGTGCCATTAACACGTGCCTGCCCTTGAACACCTTGTCGGTCACCTGGACCTCAGCCTCAGCCACGAGCTTGGAGATGCTGTTGAGACGCTTGATATACGCGTCACGCTTGGTCTTTATGCTGGCCCAGTCAATGTCGCCAAATGCAAAGTCTCTGCTTACAGTCTTGATACTATAGTCCTTGTTGTGGTTCAGGTATTCCACCTACGCCACCGTGTTGAACATGATCTGCTTGGGTACGCAGCCAAAAATTGCACCGAGCAACTTGGCGATACGTCGATCGGTCACATGCATGTTATATTCGACTGATGCGATCTTGACACGATACATCATCGTGGAACTCAGACGTCTTGACTTTGCGCTCGATTTCGGCACTTGAAAGCTCGATAACCATGTCATGTAGCGTAGAATTACATGAAGGTGGACTATGGATCATACTTCATGTACGGACATACCTCGCTACAGCGCGATATAGCTCTTCACTCTCGTCTTGGGCTCTTCGATGGTCTGTTTCTTCGAGTTTTTGCCATTCTGTACTTGTAACCCTATTCAGTTGATGGACTACAGACGTAGCTGCAAATCCAAGCAGTCTTTTGCCATCTCTCAGTTTGCAATGCTTCGATAGTGCGAGTCACTTTGTTGCTACAACCACTTGATGTTTGCTTTGATGTTGTTTTCTGATTATTGTCACGGTACAGACAAAAACATATTTTTGGTTTGTGTGTGACCAAGTTGTGCTTTGCTTCAGTGCCTTTCTTTCAAAAAAGATCCAATCAAATCGACTAATTACTTAGTAGCCATGCTTTTCTTCATCGACGTGGAGTGTGTCTCATGGTTCGAGGACGATTGTCATATGTGCAATCGAGCTGTCGTCCGTTGTCACTTGTCACTTGTATTGTGTGTGTGTAAGCCAGACCATATCAACTGGAATGCCCAATGTAGACGGTAGCCAGATGACGCCTTGTATTGTAGCCGCGTTTCTGCATCTCTTACATATTCGCTCAGATCTGATCTTTGGGACTCCTTCCGAAGTCCAAACTGTCATTGCGTCATTTTTCGTCCGACGCAGAAGCTGCCAAGACAAGAATGGTGATGACTACGAAGCTCCTCTCCTACTTAGCAGTGATTTCGGCTATTGTTGTGGCGGGCTGCGAAGCGTCTGCTGAAATCGCTGAGCCAAACGAAGGAAGCAAGCTGTTGGCATTGCCTAGCTCTGCTACCAGTCAACACGACATGATACGGTCTTTGCGGAGTGATGACCCAGGCGTTACGACGAGAAATGAAGAAAGAGGTCCGACAATATCCAGCGGTGGTAAATCTTCCATTAGCCAGTGGAGCGCGCATCTTCTGCCTAACAAGTCCGCCTTCGTCGGTAAACGCGGAACCCTAAAACGTCGATTTGATCCAGTAACTGAGGATGCTAGGAGCGAGTCTTTGTATCATCTCTGGATTGAAGGAGGCGGTCACCATAAGGAACTTGCTTCGATCACGTCTTCACCACGTCGTTGGAACAAGCAATTCAACCCCTCGGGTAAAACTACTGCTGGCCTGGGCGGTAAGCCGCCTCTTGACTCACCTAGCGCTGGCGCAACTCGTGCTTCGCATTTGTCATCGGAGAATGCGAAGGAAAAAGCCGATGAGGGCTCTTTTGTCGAGAAATTTGGACGACTTGGGCTAACCAAAGATGGCCTCGATGGAAAGGTTGACAAGGGTAAAGCTACTGCCGATGCGGGCGCTGGAACTGCTCATGCAGCGATGTGAGTAATGGCTTTAGGCCAGCCACATTTGTGTTTGTGTGAAGGTACGCGCTAATGTCAAAGCTGATGTTGGGCGTGTCGGAGTCGACGTCAAGACCAAAGCTGGTGTTGACGCAAAGGTTGGTAATACTGACGTCAAAGTGGGTGCTGATACCGGTTTGGGTGTGAGCTGCGGTGAGAAGAGCAACAATGGTGCATCGATTGGCGGCTAGGTACTCTGGTCGTCACTCCGGTGTCTACATTTTCCCAGAAGACGACGGGTGCAAACATTCGGCTACTCATTCCGTGGCTTGGTTGTAGGTAGCTCACACATCGTAAACACAATATACATAGCATTGATTGATTTGTGGAGCAAGTGTACTTCTTTTTTGCGTTCTTGCACGTTGGCAATGCTCAACGTCATGCATTACATTCAATGATGAATACAGCCATACGACTCGTTCTGTCTTGTGTCCTTCTGTATGCGGACACATCTTGCTGCGTGCTTGAGGAGTTACTTGTACTTGTACTTACACTTGCACTTACACTTACACTTACTGCTTGGGTGTCGAGGCGGAGCGCGCCGGTTCTGGCGACAGCATGATCTTGTCCTTGATCATACTCCACGGTGCCACAGCCACGAGCTTCTCAGCAGCCGTGAACTGGATAGCCCCACAATGTCGTCGAAGTCCGCCTTAGAGGCGTTCATTTTGACTAGTGCAGCGCACCGAAACCTTGGATCATCTCGTCCACTCTCTCACCAGACGTAGCTGCGAATCCAAGCAGCCTTTTGCCATCTCTCACTTTGCAATGCTTCGATAGTGTGAGTCACTTTGTCGCGATAACCACCTGATGTTTGCTTTGATATTGTTTCATCTCTGAGGCAACCCGTGCACTGCATGTCTCGTTGCTAATCGAATAGACGTCACGCTATTGGAATAATTCACGTCGCTTATAGCAGCTTGGTAATGTAGATGAAGCCCGTGAGTCAGTTAACGCACACTTGGTGGTCGACTCATTAGTTGAGCGTAGATCTGAACGACTCCATGACCTTCCATCGCTGTCTGGATCGCCGCATGCTCTCTCAGAATCGTCGTCACAATCTTCAGCTTTTTTCTATCGTAGTCTTCTCAGTTCTTGCACTCTTTCAATCTCCATCTTCACTTGAATGCTGTAACTGCTTCATGTCTTACCTACAAACATGAAATACTTCATGCAAGTCTTCAATGGTGTTTCGGCTCTCAGTGCGCTACTAAAGCGATCGAGTCCTGGATTCAAAGGCAATTGTTTAACTTCGTCGAATTGGCGGCATCAGTTGGCAAATGCAGTCGATTCTCCGACGCAATCCTCATCGAGCTCACAAAGCGATCTTGCATTTATCCTTAATACCGCAGGCCTCGTCAACTGACGTGAGCATCGTATGACCGATGTTAGGTGGCTTGTGATACATTTTATCGATTATTTGCTATTTGCTTTGTTGTTGCATGAAATTGCAGCCGTATGTGTCTTCTAAGCTCGTTATTGACGTGACCGACTGAAAAAGCGCAATGCCCATTGACATTTTGCAGCTATTCTCTGCGAAGTTGTGTTGACATCGGTTTTTTCCATTAACGGAAAATGTGCGTCGGACTGACGAGCGTCCACATGCTGCCAAGACCGGCTAAGTCAGCATCAAAACACCGCATCAATAGTATCAATAGGCTCAAGCTCAGCAACTACCACATAAAAGTCCAATGTGATGAATACCTTGAACATGGCGCACTGGCATACGATACACTGGGGCTCTGCCTCAATTGTCACCAGCATCACGTGTCCTTCAGCCGCCACGAGCGCACCAGTACTGGCTCTTGGCTGCTGCTACATCGAGGACTGTCCATAGTCCACAATATATGTTCTCTCCTCGTAAATGACCATCGCTCTGTGCATTAAAGCACGTTGTTGTGTTTTAGTTTTTTTTCTCATTTCAGCCAATCCGATCAGCCCTTCGGACTGAAGAACCCGCACTAATCAGTCGAGCACGAGATCAAGAACCGTGAGTGTGTGTCATGAGTTCACCCCCTTCAACACCGTTGCCCCCGCCTGCTCCTGTAGCTCTTGAGCCCGTGAAAAGCGTCCCGAGAGCCCGTCAGATCGTAAGTATCAATGAGGAAGGTACAAACTTCACGCTGGACGAGGACGCGCTGCGCCAAATCTTTCACCAGGTCCCGGAAGACATGAAAGTAGCTATTTTTTCGGTTGTGGGTGCCTTCCGCACTGGTAAAAGCTTCGTGCTTGATCTATTTCTCCGTTATCTTCGACATGCAAGCCATGGACCTATGCTCAAGCCTGATGGAGCACAGGACGAGAACACAGAAGTGTGGAAAGCTTGGGTCATGGAAGGTGTGACCGGCAGCGGGGAAGGAAAGCTTGAAGGCAACTCTAATGTAGAGCAGACGAATGGCGAGCTGGGTTTCTCGTGGCGAGCAGGGAGGAAACGCAATACAACGGGTATTTGGATGTGGGAAACACCCTTCATTCGCAAGAGTCAGACGGGAGAAGATATTGCCGTGTTTCTCATTGATACCCAAGGAATGTTCGATTCTGAGACGTCACAGATGCTCACAGCTAGTATCTTTGGACTTAGCACGTTGCTGAGCTCGTATCAGATCTATAATGTGGACAAGAGAGTGCAGGAAGACAATTTGCAGCATCTCGCATTGTTTACGGAATATGGACGGTGAGGAAAGAAGAAGGCGAATGTTTATTTTGCAGAGTTGTTTTTGTTGCTGATTATCTTGTGTTTGTTTATGAGGATAGAATGGCATTGTTTGGAGACAAATCGTCATCGTCGTTGACCGACGAGCAGCAACATATTTTGCAGCATTTAGCATCCACAGCTTCGACGGCGATGTCGGAGTCTTCGCATACTTTGGAGAAGACAATATCGTCAGTGAGTGAGAAGGAGAAGGAGGAGAAAGAGGAGGATAAGACGGAGGAAAAGAAAAAGGAGAGCGGAGACAAGGAGGAAGACGATGACAGTGATGATGAAGGAGTGCCCAAGCGTCCGTGTCCGTTCCAGCGTCTCGACTTCTTAGTGCGTGACTGGCAAGACTTTTCACGGAACCAGACACTGACCGAAAAGCGTGAGGATATGAAGCAGTATATGGTAGAACTGCTGTCATCTCGCAAGCAGAAAGACTTGGCAGACACACGTGAACAGATCAGCTCGTGCTTTGAGAAGGTGGCATGCTTTTTGCTGCCCCATCCTGGTCATGCGGTTACAGAGCGTGAGTATGATGGATCGGTAGAGGCTATTGACCATCGATTCTTGGAGCTCTTGACGGCGTACTTGGATGACCTTTTCACCCCTGAGAATCTGTTTCCGAAGAAGATCCACGGAGTTACGGTAACTTCTCGCGAGTTGTTTACGTATATCAAGACGTACGCGGGACTTTTCCGTGAGGCATCTATTTTTCCAGAGGCCAAGACGCTGCTGGAGGCCACTGCAGAGGCCAACAATGTGAATCAGCGCGACAAGGCCTTGCTCATGTACAAACGCGAAATGGAAAAAATTGCGGGCTCGAAGTGCCATTATGTTCCCGTACAGGAATTGGAAAGACACCACAAGAAAAGCTTGGAAAATGCCATGGCTGTGTTTGACGACGGTGCACGTATGGGTCGCCGCAGCGAAATCATACGTTTCCGCCACGAAGTGGCACATGAGATTGAGAAGGAGCGTCACCGTTTCCTAGAGATCAACGCTGAGCGCGACCCATACAAGAACTTGGAATTCTACCTTGTCCCTGGTTGCCTAGCTCTCGCACTGCTCGTGTTCCGTATCTCTCAGGATCTCATGTGCTATGAGCACATTGGCTACGACATTCCACTCTACGACTGCAAGTACGTTGCCCCGTGTTGGCTGTTCCAAGTTCGATGCTTCTTGATTCTTGATACTTGTGTGCTTTCTGTAACTGATTTGCAGGCAAGTGAGCCACACACTGTCGCACCTGTATTGGGCACTGATTGTGTTTATGGTGCTGATCACGATGTCTACTGGACAAGTGATGTTCAAGCGCATAAAGACTGTGATTTCCATTGTCAAGACTGCTATCGACGCCTCCAAGGACAACGGCAAAGAGAAGAAAGACTAGATGTAAAATGCGCCGTTGAGAGTACCGCAGCAATGAGGAGGAGGTTGCCTGCGGCTATTGGTGCTGGTTGCTGTGCCTCACGTGCATAATATTCATAGACTTGCTTTCCGGCACCGTTGGTATCAACATTTTTGATGTGTGATAGGTGTCTGTCGTGTAAAGAGGAGCAAGTTGCACTGTCGGAGCGACATTCTATGAAGCCAGATACGTCTTGCATCTTGTAGTCTAGAGCGACAGCATCACTGTGATGATCCTTTGACACTAATTGCTTTTCTTCCGACGCTCGTTCTATGCCTGGGCCCAGCCGTATGCTTATCCGAAAGCATCGTTACTACAACGCTTACGACTGCGTAACAGATCTTACGCCGATAATGTAGCAGGAGTATCCAAGTCGACTTATTTCTTGATCTGCCTTCCTTGCTCATGAATTTCAAACTCATCGCTGGTACGTCGTCTAATGATCACAGCAGTCGCGGTAGCACCTAATGTTTGCTTAGGTATTCCAGACTGGAGAGAAAGAAATAGTTTGCTACGATCAAGGAGAATGCGTTCAACAAGGACGAGGCTCGACACGATCTGCCATGCGCCTCATCTCCAAGATGAGATCCAGCGCAGTGCTCGTGCGATATATCAAATCCAGATAAAGGCGTAGCATGTCACTAGCCTTCATACGCTTCGCACATCCGCCATATTCATCTCCGCCGCACTCAGGAACTTTCACAGGAATCGAACGTAGAATGTCAGACGAGTTTCTTGAATGCAGCCTGACCACGGAATCCACTGCGCGCTTCAGTCGGTGTCATCTGGCATACAAACGTCGTGCATCTGCAACGCTTCTGCCACATCTGCCACATCTGTCTCGTCGGTACTCTTGCACACATGCATGCATGATCGCTTTCACGAGGTTTGAGCTCGATACTAAGCCCTCCAAATGTGACCAGCACGTAGAGTCGGAGGTATTTCTCGAAGTGCTGACGAATTATCATGCCAGCGTTAACCACCAGCTGCTCACGAAGCTCTTGTTGAGCTGAGAGTGTATCCAGTAAGATCAGAGACTTCCACGAGTCCGTGTTGTGCTCTCTGTGACTGATACACACGGATGCTTTCACACAAACCGTGATTCTTTTCTGCAATGAGACGCGTCTTTAGAGTTGACACCACGCCCGCACAACAGTGGTCGAAGTAGGAGGTCGTGGAGAAAGAGACTGTTCTCCAGACATCGAAGTGTGTGAAGGTTGACCAGGTGCCAAGCCTCCATCTGGATCTGTTTCAGCGCATGAGCGATGTGTTGAATCTCGCGTCGAAGAAGAGGGTCACGGCACATCGTGATTAGGACGATGGTGTAGTCTCTGCCCTGCTTGATAGCTTTATTTAAGATGGTGCCACCAGACTTTTGTCAGCAGGCTTGTGGTCATTGAGGTTGAAGCTCCATCTCCGTCGATGTCTGTCTTGAGCCATGGATGTTCATGTGCTTGGTATGCGACTGGAGGTGCAAATGGAGGAGTAAATACCCACAGCCACGGCGCTTTTTGCCCGTCGATTAGAACGCGCAATATGCCATGCAACATCTTTATTGTCCTCCGTGGGCCCATCCGCCAATCACAGTCGGATGAGATAATCGAGGAGAATTGGGTGTAGCAGAATATGGTGCTTTATTTTACAGCCAGTTGCTAATGACAATGCATTATGTAATGCATTGTCTTTACCAATTGGAAGCTCTACTGGAAAGTCTTGGGCTATGACTGCTTTATGCGTTTGAGTCTGCTATAGAAAGACCTTTTCCAATCTTTGACTTATCCTCCGACTCTACGTCGAGACCAATTGCAGAACGTTCATTCTGCAATTGGTTCAAGACCCACCACGCTCCGACGCTCCGACGCTCCGACGCTCCGACTAACTTCGTCCCTACCAAGAATACGGACCATGGTTAGCATCCGCAGCGCTTTCACCATAGCCACCGTGGCCCTTATAGCAGCCGTGAATGCTTCCTCAAATCAAGCCTTTCACCGCTCTTTGCAGGCTGTCAGCTTCCGAACGGATCTACTAAACGAAATCAACACGGTCCGTGAGGCCAAAGGGCTACAACCGCTTTGCCTCGATCAAGGTCTCATGTGTTCAGCGCAGGCACACTCGAACGACATGGCTGAAAACAACTTTGTCAAGACTACGGGGAGCAATGGCAAAACACCTATGGAGCGTGCTCAAGTCGAAGGTCATCAAGCCAAAATAGTGACAGAAGTCGTAGCTGCCGGGTACAGGACTGCGTCGTCAGTTGTTGCGGAGTGGGCCAAAGCTGAAAGCGCTCCACAAACGCTCCTTGGCAGCAAAACTGCCATGGGTCCTGGCTACACATTCGACAAGACCAGAAAGTATGTGCACTACTGGGCTGTGGACTTCTCCGACGGTCAATGTAGAAATAAAAGTAGCACAACAGCCGGCGGTGTTTCCCCCCAATTCACGAGCCTTGAAGACCCTGAGCATGACCCGCTGTCTACTAATGGCGCTCCACAACCCCCACCGGCTGAAACCGAGGAAGACGAGACCTAGTCAACCTGGTAGTGAAACTTCGAAGGTCGCTTGGATGATACTGAAGACGAAGAAACCTCTCCGGTCGGGCGTTCCTGAGGACTATGAGATGGTAGTGGCGCTCCTCTGTTCGGTAGTGCAGATAAAATCCCGTTGACGTGTCTTTTGAAACTTGATACTTGTTCTGTTGAAGCCTTTCTACCCTGAGGAAGTGCAAAACATGATTTTACTTTTGATATGAGTGTTTGTCTTAAAAGCTTTGTGTAATACCGATGCTAAAATCCGTTTCGTTTAAGCTCGTATAGAGCGTATACATTCAACTATGGTATACACTACTGCTAAGCATACCGGTAGTATATCCAAATCACCAACCGTTGCATTACTCTGGCACAGTCGAGTGTGCTTCGAGCCCTGACGCTGCAACTGATCGACTTTTTAATGGTGTGTTCGCAGGTGTACCGACCAAGTCTGTAAAGGAATACTTTGCATCATCTTCGAGTTTCATCGCTGCAATACTGTCAAATACCCACTAAGCGATTAACGTCCACACAGAATCGACGTGAGAAATCTCAACAAGTGAATCAACGTTTTGCTGCATGCAACCGTACCTTCGAAGTGACAACCCGAATACCGGTTCTCTGAGCTCGTCGGAATAGCGAGGTATCGCCGCAAATGCAAAGGTTTGCTACTGAAGTCTGGTTGCAAATCTGTGGTTATAGAGAGCAATTTTGACGATCAGTAAATGTGCATGCACCTTGTCACCTTTAACTGGTCTTTCACGTACCTCTCCACCTGCAACTTGTACGAGAGATTGAAGTACTTCACGAGACGGATCAACTTTGGAGCCTACGAAAACTTTCATACCCTTGAATATATGACGAGCTTCTGGATGCTCGCGTGCGTATTTGTTTGCAAACATTGTCAGCTCGTAGTCTTCTTCTGGCAACCATCGCTCTTGATCAAGGGATGAAAAAGCCCAGTCTTCCGATACAATCCAAGCCCCACGAGCAATGGCAAACAAGACTTTAATCGTGCGTCTTGCGTCTTTGCCCACAATGAGATGTGTAACTCCAGCCGCATAATCCACGCTCTTCACTACACGCGCCTTGCGATACCCAGAGTCATTCGTCATGTTGGCATCAATAGCATGAATCGCACATTGCAATACTCGACGCGTCTCGGCGCTTACTCCCGTAATCCCGATCACGTTACGTGGCGTCTTGCGTGGAGTTTTTCTGCTTGTTGTGCTGGAAAAGTCCATTGCCATTGGAATTGGAGTAGAGCTCACGTCCCGATGCTTTCTCAAGAATCCTGATACTGAGCCTGGAGTAGCGAGACTGCTATGCCTGTTCACAGTGTTTGCCTTACTGCTATCTCGTCGCACTTTCTTGACGACTGGAGTGGTCAAAGTGTTGCTAGAAACAGGTGGACGAGCACGTTTTTTGGCTGCGCTCTGCGTGGATTTCATGGCACTCGAGAGATCTGTCATCGTTGGCTGCTTTCGCTGCAATTTTTTGACGGGAAGCTTCTGCACTTGCACGTCAATCGATACTGAAGCACTTGCCAGCGAGGAACGTGCTGTCTGCTTTGTTGAAGTAGAGCTTCGAGCCGCAGGACTCGGTCTCGGTGCAGGACTAGGAGTGGAAGTTTTGGTTGCTGTTCGTGGAGCTCTGGATGCTGCTGGGCTCGGCGTACGGTTTTTTGCAGCCGAACTTGCTGTCGGTCGAGTCAAGGTGCACGGTGTTCGTCCTAGCACGGACGGGCTACTGATCGGCGTTATCGATCTGTTGGCCGATGTTGGAGTCCTTATCCTGTTCGATGGAGCCGGAGTTTTCGTTTCAGGTGTAGCAAGAACCAATGTCGTTGCAGGTGGTGAAGCAGGTGTCTTCGGTAGGTCCGCCACAGTGCATGCGATAGTAGCAGGTGATGCAAGGTCAGTATTATCAGCGCTTGGAGATTTAGCTGAGCCTCTTGAGGCTTGACAATCGGTGCATTGCCCGCGCGTTCGAGGATTTGAGCAACCGCATGCCGCACATGACCAGATGCCCGATTTTAGTGTTAATCCATTGCCGTACGAAAGTGAAGTCCTGTTTCGGCGCCGCACTTCCAGTCGTGCCGATCCCTTCTTACGGACGCGTTCATCAGGAGTACCAAATTCTCCATTTGTCATGGTAGGAGTGGTGCTCGTATCTGTCAGGATGACGGGAGAGTTATCCTTCTTCAACACATTAGGTGAAGCTTCACTAGCTTGACTCGCTTGACTTTCAAGAATGACAATCACATCGTTACTTTTCGGCTTGATCTCGTCCTCCTTTTCATTCTCCGACTCGCTCTCCGCGACAAATTCACTCGCTTGCGACACCGTAACTTCGTCTTCATCCTGTCGAGTCGGTGGTCCATTCAATGTTTTCCTTCGCTTTGCCGACGAGCTCAAATTCTTCGATTGAACTGGCTGCTTCGGCGTACCAATCTCTACGACTACAGGCATCGGGTCTGTCGTCCCCAGCATTTTCAGGATAGCATCCGACGTCATCGGCTCCATCGACAGTGCACGTCGCTTCTTTTTACCACCATTTTGCGTCTTGTTCGTCTCGCAAATTGACGTCGGTGGCGTCGATGGCACCGTCACCTTGGCAACGTCAATGACGTCCCCTGCATCCGCGGCTTTCTTGTCTTGGTCCTTTTGCTCTTCAATTCCTTTGGCCGCCTCCGTTCCTAGCGACTGACGTCTCTTTAGCTTTGGCTTGGCTTTGACAACGTTCTCCACTGAGCTCTGCTGACTCACAGGGAAGAATGGGCGCTCGTCCATCATTTTCTTGCTCACGTAGCACGCATTAACCCACAGCTGAGACACAATCTTGAGGTCGTATCTCGTGGCAGTTGCATCCATGGATCCGCCTCCTGCCTGCCACTTGGCAATCTTGGTTTTCCACACAGGTGAGAGATGGCTCAGTACCATGTGTGTGAGCTTAGGAGTCAACCTCTTGACCGTAGACGCCCCAAGCTCTCTCAATTTTCGAGCTACAACGTCGCTGCAGTCAATCTGAGCGTCTGCGCCCACACGGACGTCTACCATCGCCACAACGCCCTTCAAAGGGCCAGTACTGTGTGGTCGACGACGCTGAAGAGCGGCGGCTGTGGTAGATGCGGTGGGAGTAGAAGAGACGCTCCGGAATGAAGAAGACCGCGTCGACATGTGCGCGTTGCGTGGCGCTGAGAGGGACACGGATACGGCTGACACCATAGAGAGTGAAGTCCCGATGGCGGCCCACGTGACGATTTTTCAATGCGCACGCAGTATGAAGGCTATTTGCGCAGTTTTAAGAAAGGTTTTATGCGAAAAGCAGCAATTTGACCTTTTTTAATTTAGTTGGTCAAATTCTCAGATTATTTCTGACGTGTTTGAAATTGTGCGACACGAACACATTATTCCTTCCAATGATGCTCGCTCACATTAGCCATTCTCCGACGATTCTCCGACCAAGAAAGCGATCAGTAAAGTCCGAAAGCCCGGTACACACGTCCACATCTCGTCCTGCTTGTGTCTGTAGCAATTTGTTTGTATGACCGCTGTCTAGTTGACATACAAGTGCCTATCTTGCGCGCTGGCGTATGCTGCAAAAGGGTCTGCAAGCGCCGAGAAAAGGGGACTAGAGATCGTCACTGTGTCTTTCTCTGGCCATAAACCAACATGGTGTTAGTGCCATTATGACTCATCTCGCAACGAACAATGCAACTGGCTACTCAAATCTACAGCGCAAAGTGAAGCATACATTATGTAATCATACAGATAGTGCAACTGCAAGCTGCAAAGTTTGACGACTGCTGGCCCAGAACGTGATTGTCTTCTTCGCACTGGAACGAAAAATGAGAGAGCGAGAGTAATATCACACGACGCAATTGGAAGACAGAAGAAAGCTCGACGCAGCTTGCGTCGTGTCAAGCCTTTGTCTTTGCAGAAATAGCGCGCTGCAGTGCGAGAAATTGTGGATACGAAGGCACTACACCCAATTGCAGGGCGGTCCCCAGCGTGCGTGCACGTTGCTGTTAACAATAATCGTCGTAAGAGTCCAGTGACATGCCAAAGTAGTCTTCCACGACGTCTTCTCCGTCGTCGTCCATAGCTGGTGACTCGTCCATCATCTCGTCGTCCGTGGGAGTATCATAGGTCAATCTGGCCATTAAAACGTGCTCAGCAAAAAAGTCTTTGTTTTCATCTCCATCTCTTTGGTCTCACCCTTTGCAGATGCACGTAAAATAAAGCACTTTCTTCTGCATCTTGTTATAGAAAAAGTAGTTAAAAGACCACCTAGATCCATAAAATTCAAACAGTTTAGACCTCATAAAGCCAGCAAAAACACACACATGAAATCATAATAACGTACAAATTGCCGTCCGAGAACGGGTCTGAGTCCATGTCGGGAATGTAGCTGTACACGTCACACTCCTCGAGATTGATCGCCTCCGCCACGCCCTCCCACATCTTTTCCACAAATCCATTGCCTTCAGCTTCCATTAGCTCGGCTAGGTCGTGGTTAATGCGCTGCAGCGCTATCCGGAAGTCCGGTTCTTTACGGAACTGCTCAGGCTTAACAGCGCTAAAATCGTAGTCTGGGAAGCTCGCGTTCATAGTAGAGATGAGGTTGATGAGCAATTTGCGAGTTGCAGGGGCAGCGATTGGTCCGAGAGCGGATGAGCCCGACAGATCAGCAGACGAAGCTTCAATCTCTTGTTGGTAGTAAAGCTCCAAGCTCTTTGCCAGGCGCTTATCACTGCCCGCCTTCTTGCACGAGTACGTCTCGAGTTTACCATTGAGCACGCGGTCACCGATCTCATAGCTGCCTAGAACAGAGTTGAGCCATGACAGGTGAGGCTCCTCGAGATACTTCATCAGAGTCTTGTGTCTTGGTAGTCTGACGTCTGTCGCTTGTTGTAGAATGAATTATGTTGTGACAACGCCTCGATTACCTGTGTGTTTGAATATTGTTCAGCGTGGGAACGACATGGGGCACAGGACGGATGATAGCGATGGTCTTGGAACCTGTTAGAACCAATAGGTCAAAAATTGAGTTACGGGGCTCAACGTTAATGTAAACTCAATGTGAATATGAAGTGCACTACATCAACACTCGACATTAATACCAAAAAAAGACCTTGAACCATGCGGCGCTCCGCCTTGCGACGACCCGAGACTTTGACGGACAAGTACCGTATCCTGGGGAAGATCGGGGAGGGTACGTATGGCATGGTGTTCAAGGCCGAAGCGTACTCTTCCGCGCTATTGCCACGTCCATCGTCGGGCAGTGTGTCGAACGCTACCGAGGATGAAGAACCCATGACGTTTGCCATCAAGCTGGTCAAGTCCCACAAGGAAGGAAAGAATGACGTCGTGTTGTCAAGTGCTACTGTTCGAGAGATCAAGCTACTAAGGGAGCTGCACCATGACAATGTGGTCCACCTCCATGATGTCCATGTGGATCCACGGGATAAGTCGCTAGCTCTTGTGTTCGAGTATGGCGACCACGACCTCCACGACATTATTGTGCAGAGTAAACAGAAACCATTGGGCGAGTATACGCGCAAGTCACTTATGTATCAGATACTTAAAGGTGTGGACTACATGCACGATGCGTGGGTCATGCATCGTGATATGAAGCCACAGAATATCCTCGTAGTGGGCCATGGACGCAAGCGAGGCCAAGTCAAGTTAGCAGGTAATGGAAGCAACGAAAGTATAATGTTTGACAAGTATCTAGTGCTCTAACATCGTTGTGATGTATGTCATTCGATAGATTTGGGTCTAGCACGTATCTATAGGGAACCGATCAAGGCATTGTCGGATGTGGAGCGTGTGGTAGTGACGCTCTGGTATCGTGCTCCGGAATTGTTGCTCGGTGCTAAGCATTATACCAAAGCAGTGGATCTCTGGGCTGTTGGCTGCATCTTTGTCGAATTGATCAACACTCGTGAGCTGTTCTGCGGGAAAGAGGTAGAAGGTTCCAACGCGCCATTCCAGAAGGACCAACTGGATAAAATCTTCAAAGTACTGGGGATGCCAACGCCACAAACGTGGGAAGGACTTGAAAATCTACCCGAATACAATCACGTGGTGCAGATGGGACGCGAACGCAAGTACCCGACTCAATCAGAGCTAAAGAATGCCGTCAAGGTCGGACCAGGCCGAGCCGGAGCAGCTTTGCTTGACCTCCTCTCGCGATTACTGGAATATGGTAAGCTCTTTGTGTATCAGTCATCGTAAGATCGTTACTTTTCTCCTCAATTGACAGCTTGGTGTACTTGTAGACCCGGAAACGCGCATCACGGCAAAGGAAGCGCTAGAGCACGAATACTTCAAGGAAATCGTGCGTATACTTTTTCCTGGTCGATTGCTGTAGATTGCAAGTCACTGATTCAAGTTTGCAACGGACAGGAACCTGAGCCGCGGGACTGGGCGTTCGATGAACCTGGCAAGGAACCTGTTTCCTTTCGCACGCAGACTGTGGAGCCCGTGGCTGACGAAACTATTCCGTGGAAAAACAAAAAAGAGGGCGCTCTTGGAACTGAAGGAAAGCCGTCTGAAGGTGGAGTGGGCAGTCCCCATCGAGACGGTTCCAGTGGCCGCTCGTCTCAGCATTACAGCGACAACCGCGGACGCGATTCTCATTCACGAAGCCGCAGCCACCATAACTCACGAGATGCGCAGCAACAGCCTCAACGACGCAACGATCGTAGCAATGCAGGAGATGCCAATAGCTCACGAGATATACGAAACAGAGGAGCACCAGCCGGGGGAAGTGCACAAGGCGCAGGTGGATCTGCTTGGAGAGACCGAGGTCCGGGTCGTACAGGGGGAGCTGTAGCTGCTAGCTCTGTGACTGGAGCTAAACGACCAAGTGGTGGGGAACGTCCCAATAGCGCTTCGAGTTCGCGTCCTCGGAGTCCTAAGCAACCAAGGCGACGGTGAAGTTATGTCATTTCGTTCACGTACATATGAAGTCCGGGTAATGGTGCGTTCGCCGATTCAAAGCAATTGATGAGCTGCCTCCCGGCGTCGATCATGGAATAACTCAAGACAGTGATGGAATGACTACTATGCGCTGTCCTCATCGTGCTTTGCTCTAGTGCTCCAGTCTAAGATAAAAGCTCCACGATACCAATAGCGCCGACATGCTCAAGACGAAGCCAGCGAATGCAGTAAATTGAGAGTTGATGGACATGTTCCATTCTCCTGAGAGCCTCGATAAGTCTTTGCTCTGATATCGTGCGCACAAGTAGCAGCCACGTCACGGCTTCAGTAGTGCGTATTACACTTGACAACTTTCTTTCTCTAGAGCTGCTTGTGAGCAAGATATTAGTGCAAAGCGTAAAGGCGTCGCATCGTAGAGATCAGACCTGCAAGCATTCGTACGTCTACCATTAGAGCAAAGTGTGTCCTTCAACAATTCTTAACCTCGACTCTCTTTCCAGCCTCTCGCTTTACACCTTGGGAGTCGTGTCGGCCAGCAGACGCTCCAAGTCGACGATACTTTCAACGAGAAGTCCTTTTAGCTCAGGAAGATCTTTGCGGTAGCTGGAAAGCTGGAACGCCGAGCCCTCTTTCTCAATTCCGTAGCCAATGCTATAGCAATCCTCGTTAACAGGACCAAAGCTACCGCCTTCAAGTGCTGGACTTGACAAGGTGCTGGTCGACAGAATGATTTTGCTCATAATCTGGTGAGCTGGTAAGGTATAGAACTCGGGTATGTCCATGCCTTGTAGCTCTGCCATAGCTCGCAGAGCAAAGAGGTGGCGATCAAAACCTTGGCCCATCACACCGTTCTTGGTCAACTCGCTGTGCTTCGTCACTGCTGTACGTAGGGCGTTGACTTTGTCGTGGTTGGAAGCAGAGACGTCCTCCATCGTGCGCACAAAGTTCACAGCCTCCTTTGTGCAACTACGTACAGTCTCAGTACGCCCGTGCTTGAACGCCGCAGTACTGGCACTCTCATAGGTCGACACAAACTTCTGGTGCAGTTTAAAGTGCGCCAATTGAATGGTCATTTGCATGAGTCCGTCCGTCCCAATGTCGTATTGCTTGCCAACAGCGCGTGTAACTGGAGTTTCGGCACATGCAATCACCAAAGTGGACGTCCACGTATCAAACGTCTTTTTGGCTTCAGCAAGTATCTTGTTTATCTCGTTGCTGATATCCCACGTAAGCTCTTGGGGCTTTGCTTGCCTCACGGACTTCAGCACGGGGTACTTGACGCTATCACTGTATAGCTCGTTGAGATAACGCAAGACTGCAACACCGTCTCCCCAAGCGTGCTCAAAGTTCACTGAAGCTGTGCCGTTAGCAGCAACAATCAGTTGAAAACTCTTGTCAAACCAGTGATTGCTGCCGTCTCCAATCAAGAACGTACTGCTCACTTCTTCCGGTGTAGCAGGAGCTTTGTGCTCCAGACACACCACAAACAGTGCGCTATCAATCTCCTCCAGCGACGCTTTGTTCGTCCCACCACTCGCCTCCAACTTTTCACGCGCGTTGGCCCACGCATCGCGGTTCAAGGTCGTCATTAGCCCCATGCCTGGAGATTGTGCGGTGCTCTTCGCCAATGGCTCAGCCAAGATTGCCTCGATATTGGCCAGAATCTCCTCGTCTGGTACCGCATCTCCCTCTGCAGTCAACACGTCAAACTTGAAGAACTTGGTCCCCCTCTGTACTATCACATGCTTTGACGCAGTCGTCACTTTGAGCTCATCCTGTCCCGCCTTGGGTAGTCGCGTGCTCGAGAACAAGTGCTTGTACTGCGACATATCCAGCGGATACGCACCAAGTGCAGCAGCTCCATAGAAACTCACGCTTTCAGGCAATAGCTTGCAAAAGTACTGGAACGCCTTGGTCTTGCTCGTTTCCGGTTTAGTGTGGAAGATATCAGGCTCAAGCTTTCCATCACGCAGTGTACGAAACACACGAACCGTTGACGCAATCAACGACGCTGCACGCTGGCTCTGCGTGTTTTTGGCAGGCACGGGGTCCATCTTGAGCTTGATTTGCGGGTTGTAATTGATAGGCAGCGGCTGTCGGTCCGTTAGATACATCTCGAGCCACCACTGGTTGATGTACGACGTGTGTGCGTTCGCCGCATCACGTGCGATCAGTTTACGGTGCAGCTCGGGACCGACGCCGTTCTGGAACTCCATCACGGCGCGCTGCGTCTCTGCGAGCTGCTGGGGCGTCACCACAGGCTCGACAGCCGAAAGGTAGCGCGCCAACGTGTCTTCGAGCTTGGGGATTGGTAGACGCGTGAGACTTTTCTGGAAGTGATAGGTGGGAATCACAGTGTCTTGCACATAACCACTGAGAGATGAGTACGTGCGGCGCAACGTTACGCGAGCGCGAGCGTGGATGGATACTTGCATCATGTCAAGAGTCTTTAAGCGAAAATATGCAGCAAAATAGAGCACCGTATCCTGATATATCTTTTCACTTCAATCATGCCGAATTATTATAGGAATGTATCCTACAATATCCAGGACTACCTGAGGTACTTTCTCACATTCATGCTTTTTCTATCTACCGCTCAATGCGTTGATGGCCACTGCTCGTCATGAACTCGTCCATGATCACCATTGTCGCGCATTTCTGCAACGGCCCTGCCAATTCTTTCACCAGACTGGCCACGTGTAATTTAATACCATCGTACCCGCTCCAGTCGCCGTACACCACGCACATCTTCATGCTCACCGGAACAATGCGCTTCGCAATTGCATCGACCACCACGCGAGCCATGATCTTTCGGAAGAGCTTCCACGTGAGAAACAGTGGATCCGCGCTGAAATCCAGCAGGGATGTCGCGCTGCTTCAGAAGTACTGCAGTCGCTCTAGGTACTCTATGTGGCTCACGGTCTTGAATGATAGTAGCCTTGCAAAGACATTCTCGTACTCAGGGTGCCGTGTTATCTGACCCTCGTTCCAAGCAGTTAATCGCTTAAAGCCAGTCATGTGACCGTACTCCTTCGACGCTACTTGCACAATATCGTGCTCATTACGACGCTTTGAGCTTCTTCTTCGGTCTACTATCACAGCACCAACCTTGGTGTGGTTACGGCAGGTAGTGAGTAGCCCTTGCTCTGCTTGAAAGCGTTCTTCAAGATGGTGCCAGCAGACTTCTGTCTCTGCGGCTTGCACTCAGTCTGTGTTTGGACCTCTATCACCTTCGTTGTCAGTCTTGAGCCGTGAATGTTTTTGTGCTTGGTATGCGTCATGCGGTGCAAATGGAAAAGTGGATGTCATACAACCTCCTTTGGGTTCGCGCTAAAAGCCATCCACCAATCACAGTCAGAGTGCTAGCAATAATAAATATTTTCAACTTCAAAGATCTGTCCTTGAAAAATGTGATGGCAGCGAGCGTTGCGTGCTGGAAAAGTCCGGATTGGCAAGGTGATAAAGCCAGAGAAGGATGGCAGTCGGTCATGCTGATCAATGCCATGATGTCGCTCAGATGCAAGCATTGTCACTGATGTCTCGCAGCAGTTCCGAGTGACTTTCGTGCCAAGTTTCAGCGCGCCTTGTGGCCACACATTTTCTTGGAAATGGAATTTAGAGTCGTCACCGAAACTTGTCGGGGTTCAGATGATCGCCGATGGCTGCAGAGCGAAGTCTGCCAAGGAAAAAGTGCCTGCGCTACCGTAGTGGGTGGCGTGGTTATGCACTCAGAGCGTGATGTGCACTTTGCCGCAACAGGCAGCGAAGAAGGCGGACGCGTAGATGTAGATTGCATCGTCGAAGCATGTGCTGCTTCGAGTCAAGCTCCGGTAACGCGGAACTAGTGATGGCATCTGTGAGATACAGCAACGATCACTAGTCGCGTGATCTCGACGCTTGTAGCATACGCCAGCGCGCATACTACGCAAGATGGGCACTTGTATGTCAACTGGGAAGACAGCGGTCATGCAAACAAATCGCTTTCAAGCATATTATTTTACGAGCAATTGACTGCGGACGCAAGCAAGACGAGATGTGGACGTGTCGACTGGGGCTGTTGAGACGACAATATGGATTTGCTGATCGCTTTCTTGGATGGGAATCGTCGGAGGATGGATGATGCCACGAGTATCATTGGAAGCAATGATGTGTTTGTGTGGGCATTGGATACGACCAAAACACCATGGAGGATGGTTGTACATGGCATTGACGTCGCTGCTCGAAGTGCTTACTTATTGGCGTGACGTATTGCACTGGCTATGAGGAACAGCAACTTTCGTACTGGTAGATTACTGTTGATTGAACGAATCACTGTCTATCCA
>NQFO01002717.1:0-12930 GCA_003991265.1 Pseudoperonospora humuli | reverse complement strand
GAAGTCTGCCAAGGAAAAAGTGCCTGCGCTACCGTAGTGGGTGGCGTGGTTATGCACTCAGAGCGTGATGTGCACTTTGCCGCAACAGGCAGCGAAGAAGGCGGACGCGTAGATGTAGATTGCATCGTCGAAGCATGTGCTGCTTCGAGTCAAGCTCCGGTAACGCGGAACTAGTGATGGCATCTGTGAGATACAGCAACGATCACTAGTCGCGTGATCTCGACGCTTGTAGCATACGCCAGCGCGCATACTACGCAAGATGGGCACTTGTATGTCAACTGGGAAGACAGCGGTCATGCAAACAAATCGCTTTCAAGCATATTATTTTACGAGCAATTGACTGCGGACGCAAGCAAGACGAGATGTGGACGTGTCGACTGGGGCTGTTGAGACGACAATATGGATTTGCTGATCGCTTTCTTGGATGGGAATCGTCGGAGGATGGATGATGCCACGAGTATCATTGGAAGCAATGATGTGTTTGTGTGGGCATTGGATACGACCAAAACACCATGGAGGATGGTTGTACATGGCATTGACGTCGCTGCTCGAAGTGCTTACTTATTGGCGTGACGTATTGCACTGGCTATGAGGAACAGCAACTTTCGTACTGGTAGATTACTGTTGATTGAACGAATCACTGTCTATCCAGCACTATGATCACAACTGGATTGAAAAACACAAATGATGTCTATCAGCAATGTCGTGTTAATTGGCATTATCTGTTGATATGTCGATGCTTCACGCTGCTAGATTCGAGAAGATACGGCAGTCCATGGTCTATGTATCGCGCTTACGCCAAAAGCTCCGACAACAGTTCGTAGACTTTTGTTTGCGAAAGTTACCGGTAAGTCAAGCGAAGGACCTTCTCCCTTCACTACAGGCTTTGATCATGACGCTGCGCACTTTTTGTGATCTTGTCAGCTGAGAGCGACGATAACAGCGAAGACGAGTACAATGTTTGAGTCCAGAAGGCATTTGCAGCTCAATAACCGCCTGGATAGCGGCCTACTACATTGAGTCATTTACAGTGGACAGAGCATCCTTCGATGGAGCCATTCTCTCTGTCTATCACGAGTAAACCGGTTTCTGCATAGTCGACACCAAGATTTTAATCACTCAAGCGTCATCATTATCATGAGTCGATTTCGATGGGGTTTCTGGGTAAGGTGATGTATGCCACATGATGTACCTAGTATTTAGCTTATTTTATTCTTTTACATAGGTAGGGGAAAAATCCTTGCATGAGCAGTCAGCCAGTTTGACGTCAGAGAAGGCGACGACAAGTGCCGACGTGTTGACAGGTAAGTTTGGTGTCGAGCGTGTCGTATCTCGTCGTATTTCGCTCATAGTTGCTAACGTTGTGGCTTGTGTTCGTCCTGCACTCGTTTTATGTCTCGAAATATCGACGCGGTTCGTTATATTTCACAGAAGAAAGACACCGTTGCCCCAAAGACCATCACTCTTGCAGGTGACGATGAGCGCCCGCTCCAGTCATCGTTCGAGCTTTAATGGATCACCACGTCAAATGACAGTCGATGCAATGAATCAACTGTCTATCCGCAGTCTTGAAGAGCTGAATCGGCTTTCGCAGGCCACGCGGGAGTTTGGCGAAGTGTATTCAGGCAGCCCTGACGCCTCACGACGTAGTCCCAAGTTTCTACAACGACTCTTTGATCCGTCAGAAAGCATAAGTGACGAAGAATGTTTGTTTCGGGTTCGTATCTCAGGCATTCAGTGTCGTAATCTGCATGGACGCAGGTTTAGTGGGAAGTGCGACCCGTACGTGGAGTTTTATTGGGACGATGAGGAAGAGCAGGCCCCGTACGCTACACCAGTGATCAAGGCCGACTTGAATCCGAATTACAAAGGAGTGTTGATCACTTTTGAGTACAAAGCTGCACTGAATGCATTGTCAAAGAGGTATCTGTCGATAAAGGTGCTATCGGATCGAATGTTCCATGCCAGACATTTGGTTGGACATACAAAAGTCGACTTGTGGAGTATTGCTACAGGACCAGTACACCACGATCATCAATTGGTTGGATGTGAGAATGGACGTGTGGTCTTTAATTGCTACATGGAACAGTGCAGTGATTGGAACATTTCGGTGAGTGACGTTGGCGTGATGATGCCGGCAATTGCGAATGAATTGGATCGACCGGAGGGACACGATTTTCAAGAAGATGCGTCATTGCCTCTTAAGAAATTTGGTGTAAGCTACAAATGCACGATTGGAACGAACGAGAAGTTTTACATGGGCAATAAACTGAAACATGCGACCAAGCGGGAGATTGGTGAAATCCACGAAGTGAGCTTCCAGGCGTTAGCAAGATTGGCAGTTTTATCGTCGCGAGTATCCAGGCCAAACACGCAGCCAAAGGGCGAAACCGGAGGTGATGATGAAGTGGCAACGGACTCACTTGTGGCCCAAGATCCAATGAGTGTCGGATGGACGGCCTCATCGGATTATCTTCCTCCTATTACGCGGTACAGCACCTTTGATGAACTCATGTCGGCAACCTTGACCTTGGAGGTGAGCTAATGCTTTGACTTTTTGGGACTGCATTTTTCCTGTAAGTGACCGTATTACTCTTTTGCTTTGTTAGGTTCGCCAATTGCTCGTAGGGCGCGGGCAAATGTCGACGGATCCCGATGGAGGATTTTTAAACTTGCTGGAAAAGTACAAAACGGACACGTTGGTACGTGCTGCTTGCTTCGCGTCAGCCCATTCCTGTGCGGCGTGAATTGTGATTGACTAGAGCTTCGTTTGGCTTGATGTATTATGTTAGACACAAGAAAATGCGGATGTCCAGTTTGATGAAGAGATTGAAAATACAGTCCTGTTTGGGCAAACGTGGCTGTCGCTGGAAAAGATCTTCGAAGATGCTCTTCAAGAGCGGATAAAGAAGCACGATGCCGATCCTGGTGTAGGCGTGGACAAAGCCGAGTTTAATTGCCAGTTTGTCACAAGCAAGTTTGAACAGAGTCTCACATTAAAGGGGCACCAAGTTGGAGTAATTTACGGTACGATCCTGTTCAAGCGCATTCCTGACGTACGTCAACTTCGGTGCGGTGTAAACAGCGAGAATGGCGTGTCTTTGTCAAGCTCTGTGATTGTGGGTGCAGTCGCAGGATCAAAAAAGAATCCGCGCAACTCGAAGGTGGTAATCCCGCTCGAAGCTCAGCGTGTGTTGGAGAAAATGCAGGACCTCGTGGAGCTTATGGCTAACCGACAGAAAGATGACAAAGAGAGCAAGGTGCGAAAGGCAACAAAGATTTTGAAAATGTTGCAAGTGTCCCACAAAGTATCAATACTGTCGTGGGTATATGTATCTGCTGAGGCGCTCGAAGAAACGAAGAACATTTTGCTGCGGCTGTGGCAGTTTCTATTGGAAAACATTCGCGTGCGTCACTACACGCTGCGCAATGTATTCTATGAACTGCTTTTCTATCTGTTGAAGCGAGCGGAGCTGAGTGACTTGCCATTGTTGGGATTTGATTCGACTGTGGCGACTGCGGTGCTAGGGACCAAGCTCGCGCACAAAATTTCCAAAACGGACCTGGAATTTGGCTTGAAGCTGCGAGCGATGCTCGTAGAAACGAAATATTGCGTTCTTCAAACGGTTTCTGTCCGTGGTGTCATGAACAACAATCTTATGTTCTTTGTAGCAAGAATTTTGTCTGTTCTATGCTTCCGATTGCCAAGTTTTGGTGTGGAGCTATACCAGTTGTGGTCGGAATCATACAACGAACCAGTGCCTGAGTTGGCTGCTGAGTTTCGTATGAATGCCGACGCAGATTTGTTTGCCATGGATGGTTTGGAAGCTCATCTAGACTGGCGGCGATTTCACAAAGCCGTGTTTGACGAGTACGGAGAGAAAGCGCTTGGCAATCAAGAAGAAGAAGCTGAGGACAAGTATGAGGTGATTTACGAAGCGTGGAAATCACGTTTTCGTCGACTTGTCGGAGAAGCAAACACTTTGAATATCTTGTTGGTGGACCAGTGGCTCTGGTATGTACTCGACACCTTAGCAGTGCTCAACCAGAAGATTGGGTGGGTCCACTTGCCTGGATATACCCAAGTGCTGATGGTGTTCTTTTTAGAGCTGAAAACGCAAAAGTCAGGCTGGCTTCCACCAACCCTCTACAAGTTGTCGTGCACAATGCTGTCGAATTCCAGCTTGATCAACCCAATGACCAAGTTTCTTTTAAGCAGCACTAGTGTGCATGATGTTACAGCGGTCATTGGTGCTGTGGAACTTCTCGGAGTGTGGATGTACATGATTCGAAGTTGGCGCGTTCGTTTAAGCTCGTACCGACTCTCACACTTGGAAAACAATGACCGCTGGAATTTTCACCAAGACGACCAATACTCAATCCCAGCCGGCGACGAAGTTTCGTTGCTTCCGCCGTCGTTCGATTTCCGATTCCTATGCGCTGCGTTACGCATTTTGTTGGACTCAGAACATACTCAGGTCGTACTAACAACTTTGGAGTTCCTTTACAATTGTTGGGATTGCTTCCCAGAGCGACATGCGGACAAGTTACGCTTTGAGCTGCTTCGGTCTTTTATGCGGCTGTTTTTACACTGGCACCGTGAAGTGCGTAGTTTCTTCCATACGCTGATTGCTTTCCGTGCTATGAAGCCTCACGGGTGGACTCAAAAAGGGGCATCCTTCGTAAACACCCCTCCTCACAGCCGCCGTCAAATTGATGCTGTGGCTGCCGATTTCAATTTATCTCTTGGAAGCGAGGAACAACTCGAGACGATACGGCGCTCACGGTCTTACAGCTCGAGCAACATAATGGACTCTGTTCATAAACGGCTTAGTTCGTCGTCACCGCGCTCATCTCCAAGAAGCTCAGGCTCGAATTTGTCCTTGACAATATCCTCACCAAACAGCCATGGCGTCGGGTGTGGTCACAACACGCCTCCTTCAGATTACAAAAGCGGAGACAGCTTTCATTTGGATATGACTAAACGACGCAGTGTATCTGAAGACATTGCCAACCATCCAACGCAGCCACAGCCTAACATGGATACGAACATCCAGATGAAATTCAACCGGTTGCTAGAGTCGATCTACGTTGCTGCTAAGAAGTATATTGATCGTCAAAGTGAGAACGGAAGCCTTTTCCGAAAGCAGACGATGGAGGCCACTTGGAAGAAGAAGGGGATGCTCCTCAAGCAGGGCTTCATCTACAAGAATACGTGGAAAAATAGGTACTTCTCGCTTCAAAACAACAAGTTAGGTTACGCGGACACCGAGCATGGCCCTATCAAGCGCGAAATCAACGTTATCGGTAGCGTGGTCTCGGAGATGTCGAACCAGCTAGATCATTCTCAAGGAACGCGCGTCGTGCTGTTTAACTGTTTCTCCGTTGACAGCGGTTATCAGAAATTTGTCCTCTGTGCTCCGTCGTTCGAGGAGCAGCGGGAGTGGATCGAGGTGCTGACTCAGAATGCAACTGTGGAGACTGCGGTACGAAAAGACAACGAGACGTTATCGCAGCTTGATCTAGCTGAAGTGTCGGGCCAATTGGAGGCATTGGCAGGAAAGCACATGACTGCGGACGAAGTACCCGAGTCCTTGCTGCCGTACACGGTGCTTGCTGTCAAAGAGTGAGTTCCATCTCAATGACTCCATATTTGTCAGAACAATGTCTAACTTTTGCTGCTATCTCCTCAGGTGGCTGAATTTCCGAGTAACAGCGCTAGAGATTGAAGGCAAACTTGCTGCCGGCCAACCTTTCCAAATGCCAGTGCTGCTGTCCAAGTCATCACTGTATGCGGATGATGACTGAACGGAGCGAGCGACAAGTTTTTGCGTGGAGGCAAAGTCCCTCGTAGAGCGCCAGATGATTTCACGGATGCTTTTGGATATCCTAGGGTAATCCTATCAGCATGCTTTCCATTATCTCTAAAAGCCTCCATGCGTCCCTGGCCCAACACCTCACTCTTGACCAGCTTCAGCATGTTGATGGCCGCGTTCACGCCGCGATCCCAGTACCGTACGTTGCACTTGACGGAAGTCGCAGCGTAACATTCTTTTTCTTGAGCTGTAAATTTGGCTCAATTGCGGACCAGCACTACGCCCTCGCGTTTTCTACAGCTTTGTCTTCACAAGGTATTGATTGATCAGACGAGATAATATTGATAGCATTGTGAAGCGAGCTTGCTCGTCTTGCACTCATCCATGGAGACCATCGTCGCGCACTTCAGCAACGCCTGCTTTTCAATCCCTTGACCAAACTTGGCGCATGCCCTTTGATGCTTACCGGTCTCCGTACTCTTCTTCTTCGCAGTCAAAATAATGCGCTTCTGGGTTCGGAAAAGATTGGTCCCTCTTTACGCTGAACTGCAGCTGCTGATACAACCTTGTAGTTTACGGTTATAAACGACGGCATCTTTGCAATGTGATCCTTGTGTTCTCTGGACGTCTTCTGATCCTCATTCCACGCCCCGAATCGATTAAATTCAGGGACTTGCGCGTAGTCACTTGCACGATATTTGTGGTCGTTACGACTTGCGAGTGCTCTCCTTCATTCATGTCGATGTCAGCACCGCGGTTTACACCTCGCCTCTGTTGCTATGAACAAAGAGCGAAGGACTTGTCTTACAGCAGCACACAATTTTCGCCAATATTTGGCAGGAAGCACAGGACTTCTTGTTCGGCTTCTTCTCGTTCTCTATCTTAGGCGCTGTGTTACTTGGTTCGCAAAGAGGCAACTAGCGTACTGATGCTTTGCTTCCACAGATAGCTTGAAGAAATCGCTCTTGGAAATGCTACATTCGGAACGCCTGGTATCGAACTGTGAGAGATCAAAGGTATGGTGCATCACTGTCCAACGATTCTTCTAGGTCCTCTTGATGTGATGTGTACGTTGAGTTGATGAGGTGCTCACGAATCATTAAGCCATCATTGATCATCAGTTGCTCATGAAGTGTACTTCAAAGGCTGCGGCATCAAGTAAAAGCACAAACTTTTTCCGAGTCTCGAGATTCTTACCCAGGCATCGACAAACTCTTGCGTTCAAATTATCAAGCGGATCTTGACCAAAAGTCATCGAGTATGAGGACCGCTGTCAAGCACAAGATCGAACGATTTGAGCGCTGGAAGAGCGGAGTCGTAACGATCGTATGGAGAAGAGTCAACGGCGTTATATTCAGCACCTTGCACGTGAGCTCTAAAAGCAAAGCAAACGACGTCTTCGCAGTCAAAACTGATGAATCATAAGAACACATCGGTGATTGTGGGTACAAAGACCAGCTCTTTGACGAACACCAACGTGGCCTTTGTTGATGATGTCCAGGTCCCCACGCCGCCTCAGCGAAAGATACGAATATTGTGGCTGGTCCAGAGAAGGAGTGGAGCGTATTACGAGCATCAGAGACTTAGTGTATACATTTCCCGTAAAGTCCCCAAAATTGGAAAACTACTGCCTGCGCTGTTCCCGTCATTGTAGATCACTTCCTTGTACATCTTCTTGAACATTTCCAGCTTTCGACTCTTTGCATTGGCACTGTTTGCGCCAGAGCATAATCTAATAAGTTGATGCAGCACAGTCTTCACCCTTACCACGATGTCGCGAGCTAGCAAGGTCATTTCTTCGTCCTCGAGCTTCGAACATCTCGTTGAGGCGACATCAAACGCTTCGTACGTGCTTAGCAGGATGAGCAACGCATGTTCGATGCCTTCAAGACGACCACCAAGAATATGCAGATCCGCGAGCTCTTGATGAATGAGCACAAACGTTTTACCGACCTCCACAGAGCCAAAGTAGTTTAGCGCCTTTTCATAATGCCTCCTTGCAATTTCCATGCGATTTGTCAGCGTCAATGAAGACCCATCCAACTTTTCTGCCTCTGTGCTCTCTCTTTCAGCTCGCAATGTACTTGAAATCATGCGGCTGTAAAATGAAGCAATCTGGTAGTGAGTAGACGCAGTCTGTTTCTGGTCACCCAACTCTGCGTACAGTGTCAGCGCTTTGCTGAAAATCTTGAGCGCTTCATTTTCGCGCGCTTTCGTAGGAGAACGCCCAGTAGTATCAAGGAAAGACACATTGTTTGCCAGGTCTACTGCCCATACCAGATAGGTCAGGGCCAGCTCACCTTTCACTTTTCGGTTCAAATCCACATCTGCTTTGCTTTGTTTAAGAAGCTGCAATGCTTCAGTACAAAGTTGAATTGCAGTTCGATAGTGCTCCTCTCGCGAGTCCGCTGGTTTGCCTTGCGCAAATATTTTGTGTAAATGCGCGAGATTCGCTCGAAGCAGCGCCACGTTTACTCCGTCTAACAACGTTTATACCATTCCAATCGTTAGCATGCAGCCACAGAATTATGACAATAATACGCTCAAGGATATATACCTTCGATGTCACTGAAGATCTTGCAACCACGCTCAAACCATCGAAACGCTTCTTTGTAGTCGCACTTTGCAGCAAGGAAATACTTGCCGAGCTCGTTGCTTGCGTTTCCTAGTTTTTTCATCATCATGCTACGGCAAAACAAAAGCACATCGGACACGCTGTTAGATGTGCTCAATCAAGTTCTCAAAGCGACGAAAGAAGGACGTACAAATACAGCTCGGAATCTACCGGCGGTGATAGCGCACGCAAGTAGGCCAGGAATGACAGAACAAGCAGATCCTCTTCTCGACTTGCACGGGTCTTGTTGTCCATAGATGCAACATCCACTTTGAGTGTCTTCAAATATTCATTTGCACTATCACGTAGGCTTGGAAGCTGATCTCGTTTGACACCTGAAATGATACCAAACAAATCGGTCAATCCGCCATAAACGCCCACGGGTTTTTGAGCAGCCATGTCCCCGATTAAACCCAGCAAGGAACAACGGAGTTCAGCTCCTGATGCACAAATTGTGATCTTTTCTTGAGAGAATCCTCCTCTTCCAACACCATCAAAGTCTAACTTGTCCAGCAAGGAGTCAAGCTCAACGTCCTGCTTTCCCGACAACAAATCGAGCGGCTGCACATTGTCAGGAATGTAGCTTGAAGTTAGGAATTGAACCGCCTCAACAATGCATTTCACTGCGTCAATCCATTTGTGGCTGCTAGCGTAAAGATGTCCAAGTTCAAGGCACGCAGAGCTGAACTTCAGTTGGAGTCGATTCAATTCTTCCTCCATAAAACTGCCCATTTCGCCGTCCTCGTCTTCGTCTTCGGGCACTAGTTCTCTCTCGCCTTCGATTGCAGCAGTCCCATTGTTTCCATCATCACTATGTGTCAGAGCGGAACTAGAGTCGTTTGGAATGCATTCTTCGAACAGTTTGATGCTCGCAAGCAAGTAGTCTTTCGCTTTCTCAAGTGATCCAATTGCGGCTTCTCGATCCGAGTCTCCTGGCACCGGCTCTGCTGACTTGGAGTGAAGTTGATTGCATTCACGAAGGTATGTATCAGCAAGCTGTTCACTGACCGACGAGCAAATAGAGCTGTGGGCTGCACCGCCTCTTTCAGCAATCTCTCCCAGCAAACTCATGCACGTGCGCAATAACTCTCGTTGGCGCTGCTGAAGCTGTCGTTGCAGGTGTGGAGTTCCTGTCGCTAATGAGTCAGAGAGCCTTGAAGCTCGAGCTGCAAACCGGTAGCACAACATTGCCATCATGTATTTCCACTTCAGCTGACTTCCTTGCGATAGCACGTCTACATCATAGAGTCGTAGCGAACTCTCGCCTTCCTTTCGATGCAACCAATACGTGCCATTTGGCCTTGAGCAGTTCTCTTGAAGAAACTTGAGCAGCATAGACGCATTCATACTTACATCCTGGACATCAAACAAGGGTCGTCCAGTACCTGACATATACGGAATTTGTCGCGTTTCCACTAGCTTATAGCCCCGAACAAGTCCCTTTGAGTGCATGCAAATTGCTAGTTCCGGGATGTTTGCAATGACATTGTCCAGATAGTAATCTAGCACAGTGCAGAGAGACAATTCCTTGTCCATATCATGAAGTTTCAAGGAAACAGCCGGATGTTCCTGATTGCTGAACAAAAGAACTTGACTGCCAAGGATCTGAAAGTCGAAGTGGTCAATACAGTGAGTCACTCTACTAGTTCTCAAGCTGGATGGAAGATACGTACCATTTTGAGATCGTTGAATTTCCATTTCAAAATGCGCTGAAACGTCTGCGAGTCTCCTCCATATGCTGGTGAATGCTGCGCTGCAGACGTGAACCAGTTCGTTTCTGTCGGAATAAAAGGAGCTCGCGGTTCTTGCTGGCTCGAAGATGTCGATCCGACTTCGTGTTGTGTATCACCGTCAGAGTACGCCTCATTTTCCGTCGTCCAAGCAGTACACAAACCAGCTTTCGAAGGCGACGGCGCGGGCACGGGAATCTCTTCGCTATCATTGCTTTGTTCAGCAGAAACCAATTCAATATGCTCGTTTGCTTTCTGGGTCTGCGCTTCGTTCCCCACTTCCGCTTTTACCGCCGTTTTCAGCTTGTTTCTCTTGATTTTCTTGGACTTCTTGGAATGTTTTTTCTTGATCCTGTTCCCTCCTTTTTGTTTCTTCTCGTCCATCCAATTCACCCGCTTCGTATCCAATGTCGGCACCGAACTATTCACTGTGCTTTCGTAGATAAACTTCTCATACAACAACTTTTGCGTCGTCTCGTCCGACTGCTGAGCCAATTGCAGCGTATCTTGCGGTAAATCCTCAAATCCAGCCGGTAAATCACTCTTGTCCAGCTCTCCATCCACGACCAACGTGGTCCCGACTCGATGCACCGCCAAGGACACTCTTGACTGTGAGTAAGGCAATTTGAACAGTCTCTTGATGTTCTCTGCTGGTCCTAAGAAATCCACTTGCTCTTCTTCCGACGCTGACGCTAACTCCACTCTACTGCCTCGTAGTCGAACTGATAGTTGCGGCTCTTCTTGTTCTGTCAAGTCTCCAAGTCTTAGAGCGTTCATGAAATCCTGCGTCATCTGCGTCGTAGTCTCCGTCTCGATGCCTAAGAAGCCTGAGGTCAATTGCTGTCTCGTCGTCTTCGATTTCTTTCGTCCTGGACTCTCAGATCCAGAGGACCCTGCGCGAGATCCCACGGAACTCGTCCTGGAGCGAGAAGGTCCATCGCCGACTCGGAATGGCAGCGTCGTCTCATTCAAGTTTGTATCTAACTGCAACTTCTGGAATGGCACAAGAGCTGATGAAGAGTGTGTGTGCAAGTCGGAGTGATTGCTGTTGCTCTTACAATCACTCTCCCAAAGCACTAAAGGGAAAGCGGGGGCGTCTTGGAGGGTGGAAGAGGAAGGACAAGAGTCCAGACTCGGCAATGATAAGTGCACACGTTGCTCCCCATCAGTTTCTTCTACCCACACGGACATGTTTTCCGATGATCCCGTAGGTGATGCAGGCAATGAGAAGGACGCCACACCGCGCTGGTCATCGTCCATGAATGTTTGTACACGTCAAAATTGTTATTTGAGATTACGAGAAAGTCAACCCTTGTAAAAGCGATCAATACCACAATGCGTTTGAGCAGGTAAGCGCGCTACGGATGCTGAAAAGGCTGGTGTCATGTTCAAGCCTCGGCTATATGTCGATGATGTGTGTGTGCCGTCCCCTGCCGTAGACTGCGACGGATATACCAGTACTGGATGAATGGGAGTGCATGGGCAGTCTGGGACTCATCAGTCTATGGTCGTTCGAAGTGGCACAGCCATTTTTGGGCGATAATATAATGTACGCGTGGTACCACTCCAAAGACTTTTGGGATGGAGCTCCAGTTTGGCGTCATTATTGGTCCAAAGTCGTTCTGTGGATTGACAGCCCTGCGCTGAAACATCCCAAATTGATTGGAGCGTCCATGTCGAGGACCGACAAACATGACTCTGACACAGCGTCAGGCTGCTTTGTTGACGGAACGACAGCAACATCCGCGATCTACTCACCAAACCTGCAATTTACTGGAATATTGCCCGAGACAACTTTTCGCGATGAGTCACAGGATTTCATCATGTGACATCAACTCACTGTCGCGGCACGCGAAGAACTACCTTAACACATCCACGCTTTTTCCAGCTAATCATTCAAGTTGGCGTCATTCATCGGTACATCAATATCAGGTCGTGTCGAGTATTGCCCAGAGTAGTGATCGTAGCGAACACAAAGCGCGATAAACAGACCATGGACTGCCGTATCTTCTCGAATCTAGTAGCGTGAAGCATCGACATATCAACAGATAATGCCAATTAACACGGCATTGCTGATAGACATCATTTGTGTGTTTCAATCCATTTGTGATCATAGTGTTGGATAGACAGTGATTCGTTCAATCAACAGTAATCTACCAGTACGAAAGTTGCTGTTCCTCATAGCCAGTGCAATACGTCACGCCAATAAGTAAGCACTTCGAGCAGCGACGTCAATGCCATGTACAACCATCCTCCATGGTGTTTTGGTCGTATCCAATGCCCACACAAACACATCATTGCTTCCAATGATACTCGTGGCATCATCCATCCTCCGACGATTCCCATCCAAGAAAGCGATCAGCAAATCCATATTGTCGTCTCAACAGCCCCAGTCGACACGTCCACATCTCGTCTTGCTTGCGTCCGCAGTCAATTGCTCGTAAAATAATATGCTTGAAAGCGATTTGTTTGCATGACCGCTGTCTTCCCAGTTGACATACAAGTGCCCATCTTGCGTAGTATGCGCGCTGGCGTATGCTACAAGCGTCGAGATCACGCGACTAGTGATCGTTGCTGTATCTCACAGATGCCATCACTAGTTCCGCGTTACCGGAGCTTGACTCGAAGCAGCACATGCTTCGACGATGCAATCTACATCTACGCGTCCGCCTTCTTCGCTGCCTGTTGCGGCAAAGTGCACATCACGCTCTGAGTGCATAACCACGCCACCCACTACGGTAGCGCAGGCACTTTTTCCTTGGCAGACTTC
>NQFO01002708.1:0-21121 GCA_003991265.1 Pseudoperonospora humuli | reverse complement strand
CAATGGACACTCGAAAGATTTCTTGTTCGATCTCTTCTCGCCCCTCAGACATCAAAGCTGACACACCGTATCCGTCGCTCGTTACTTGTTTGGCAAAGAGGCGGCTAGCATACTCGTACTCCTCGTCAGCTGTCATCTCCAAAAATTTGCCCTCCTCAGCATCACTCCTTCGACGCATGGCCTCGAACCGAGACATATCTAAGGCGTGGCGCGTTAATATCCACTGATTGTCCTGAAATGACGTCAACGGCAGCGATACGCCAGGGAGGTTGCAGTTGTGCCCCTCGACTTGTTCCTTCATATGCGCATAGAAACCCATACAGTGTAGGCGCATTGCACTCTCGTGTACGTCGTGGACACAGGAGATAGCGACAACGCCCGGACTCCATTCTCGTTAGGCGCCTCCGCTATCCTTTTTCTCAACCGCGCTCTGGAACTTCTACATGAGTCGAACGTAGAATGCTAGACCGTTTTCTTGGATACGGTCTATCCACAAAATATCTTTTTGAGACTGGATGCGGCCTGGTAATTGGGCTGTGCATGGGCTTCCAATTACTCTTCCATTAGCATCAGTGCCACAGTCCCCTTTGGGCTCGCGGTAAGAGCCGTCCACCAATCACAGCACGAAGTGACCCTTTCGAGAAAATGTCTGCTTTGCGTAACGAAATGCTTTGTTTATAGTAGTCAAACGACTTGCCGTGCACCCTTCTATTGGCAAAGACATAAGAGCGTGGCAAGTATTAGCATAAACCTGATGCGTCGAAAGTCTTGCTCCCCACATCGTGCATGCGGCCGTAAAACTAATCAGGCCGAAAGCCGGGTGTTTCCACAGGCCAGTTTAATATGGGCAACAGACTGCGGCATAAAACCAATTCCAACATGCCTTTCTTGGAGCTCTCGACTTCAAACAGTTCATGCTGCTCACGCATGCCGCACAGCTTCTCGAATCTTGTTTTGTCTAACGGCTTGGTGAATGCAACCGCCGGGTTGTCAACCACGAATCTTTTCAAGCTTCATAAGACCACGCTGAGCTTGGTCACGCATATAGTGACAGCGAATCTCTATGTGGCGAGTGTGCCGTGATTACGTGAAGTTCGTAGTCACGACACGCAAATCACTGTCGCCACGCTGAGCGAGCAGCAATGGTGATGACATCTATGAGCTACTTTCCACTCGAGTGATAGCCTAGATGCTAAAGCCTGGTCAACGTGTCATTTGATCAAGGTTTAGAAATCCAAATAGAAACAAAATGCGGGACAAGAACAGACCAAACTCGCGCGGCGATGTGAGACTCTGGCTGCGCCGAAATGTGTGGCTGGTGGTAATAGCAGCGATCGTATTAATCTACGGCGCCTTTGTAGTGCGCACCATTGTGTGGGCGCATGCCTTCAGTAAGCAAGAGAGGACGCAGGAAATGGGTCAGAAAGGTCGAGATGGTGATGCCGCGAAGGAAATGCTAAAGGAAATGAGCGCGTCGAGAAGTAAGTACGCACGTACAGAAGAGGAAAAGAAGGGCAAGGGCGAAGATGGAAGAGAGCAGCTGATCGTAAAGGGAGAACAGCAGGATGTTGGGGAGCAGAAGCTTCGTTCAGCAGAGGAGAGCGACACAATGGCACACGGTCCTTTTGAAGACGGTAATGGCATCTCTGTAGCTGGAGCTAAGACACGAAACAAGCTGGAGGATACTTTAGGCGCTCAGGAGATGAACAAGTGGAAGGCGGTCGACGATCAAGTTGCAGCAGTAGTGAGTGAAATGGATTACAGGAAACCTGTGCCGCAAACCGCATTGGTGGGGAGAAATGACAATTCCAGTGATCACTTGCGGACTGGAATAGACGAACTGTCTGAACCGAGACATGATGAGATTCTGAATGTATCTACTAGCGTGGCAGTACACCAAGAAACGACACTAGCTGTTCAAATTCAGTCGAATGGTCCCACGTCGAGACGATTGGACAAGTCAAGATTGGCATCGGAGATGTCGAAACAAACAAACGTTTCGATCCCATTTAAAAAGCGGCATCACATAATATTTGGATACAACGCTACATTAGCGTATCTCCAATTGTACACGAAGCCTGTCGACTCACAAGAAGAGCTGTTCTTGTTCTTCACATGTGGTGACGATGAAGGTGGTCAAGATGATTGGACTCCCAACTGCGCAATAGCACGCGAGAAGGTGTATGCCACGTTTGCCAAGTCACCTTCTACAAATCGTCTATTAACCATTCGCACGGGAACTCGCCAAGATTGGGCGGGTCAGAACGCCTTTACACAGGACAGCGATCTTCGTCTCTTGGCAATTCCTACCTTGATGCGGTGGGACGGTGGTGTACCCGGTTCGTCGCGCTCGACGTGGGGTGTGCTAATTGACAATTCGATAATGTACGAGCCGTTGCTACGCTATTTGTTCCGCAACACCGACGAACAAGATAAGTTGCTGTGGAAACCAAATGTGGAGACTAAAGAGATTGTCACGTTGAGAGGGTATGCTCAATATCGTGCGTTCATGGAAGCTTACGTCCAAAGCGGAACCCTGTATCCGATGTTCATGATGATGGTATCAGGTCGATTCCAGCACAACAATCGGTTGTGGTGTCCATGGTGTCGACAGGTTGAGATGCCTATTGAATACGCATTCTACGCGTACGCGCCCACAGATGCCAAGTTGATTATCGTGGAGACCTATGACACGTTAAGTGAGTGGCGAAATCCCGACAATGAATTTAAGAAGGACCCTCAGCTCGCAATAAAAGGCGTACCATGGTTCTATCGCGTACATACAGGTCGACCCGGTGAAGCTCTCATATACCTGCGAATCAAGAAGAAATTCTTCTTGTTAGAACCCTTGCAACAGGTCTTCGAAAGCTCCGGATATCAAATGGCGATACAGCCAAGCGAAGAGCGATTACAACGGACAGCTCAGCCATTTATCAATAATGAGATCGTGGAGCATCCGCAGACCCCTACAGCGGTAGAAGCTGTGGAAACGCGGTAAGACTTGCGGATTGTTGCTCCCCTCTCGACCCGTGGCGCAGTCGTTATTTCAACACTTCTTCTGCCAATCGTAACTGCTGCCAATGCGATTGCAACCTTTGAAGCTCCTGTGGCAGGCAGACATGCAGACTGAGAGCTTTCGCTACCGGTACCGTTCTACTTACGTTTTGTTTGTCGTCTAATTCTTGACATACTCAGCACAAGTTGTGCGCAGGTCAGTCATGAACGAAGGCATTCTCGCACGTAGCAGCAGATTTACCATATAGTTCGGGATGCTAAAGTTGGTATCGCCTCATACTCAAAGTGAAAGTCACAAGAATCTTTGGAGCTTGGTATGCTGCGAATACAAAATCTCAACGTGTACGTCTACTCTCACCTGAGTTTCATTAGTTGGAGCGTCAGCATGCTGTGCAGCCTGATACAGCACAAAGGCTTTTTGAATTGGATAAAACTTGATTCGTCGTCAATAGACGTAGTTATCGCTAACACAGCCGCTTTTTCATTCCGTTGTCGCCCGCTATTTTACCGGCTCGTTCTAGGCGATCTGATTGTGTCAGTGTCACTGTAGCCTTGGAGTCAAAACGCCTGGGCACCATAAAATACCACGAATCAAGACACGAATATATCGTTCAAAAAGCACCAAAGCGAAATTCTTTGCATTTAAAGACTAAGAAACCTGACAAACTGGAGACAATTCTAGCCTCTTCAAAGTCTTCTCCGCCCTCGAGAAAGCTGCTTTCCCAGTACCAAACCTGAAGCTATTATGTCTAGCTCACAAGGGATAACGATCATAACAGCAAACTTGGTCGATGGATAAGTTACCTGAACGTTCAGCGAGACGTTCTAGTACGCGGCCTCAAGTATTATAGCAATCTCAATAATGCTGAAGATTGGCAACACTTCAGCTCGGGCAGCAATGCGTGCTTCATAGGCACATTGAGAACAGCTTTGGCTTTTTTCCAAACCAGCAGACAGCATGTTCATCATTGAATTGGAAAAAAGGTCTATGTATTGGCCATGCAGTTTTCGGCTCGACTCTTGCTTGAAATGTCATGGTCTTGCTCAGTGACTGCATTATATACTGTAGATTGGAACAGCAACTCAGCATGCTCTGTTCGGCGGGAATAAACTACCTCGTCGCTTAGTATAGACGCTTCTCGTACGCATGCAGAGAGTGGACATTGCCCTCACGCTGCGCGGCAGGCGTGCGAAGCTCAAAGCGAAGTGTACCATTATGGAGTGCCTCATGGACAGTGCTCAAGGTAACCTGACCCAAGTCCTGTAGACCGTGCTTGATACCCTGCTGCAAATACGGCACATACTTCATCAGTGAGCCCTTGTCCACCACGGAACCGCTCACACCTTGGGCAACCTTAACAGCGGCATGCGTGGCAAAGTAACGCTTCGAAGATCCCTGCGTCATAGCTTCAATCGAGCCCATGCCACGGTACTTCTTCAGACGAACGCCGTCTTGGAAGAAGTACTGACCCGGGGCTTCCTCGGTGCCTGCAAAGAGCGAGCCACACATGACGGCCGAAGCTCCCACCGTAAGAGCCTTCACAATATGGCCCGAGCTGGCAATGCCACCATCAGCGATGACAGGAACGCCAAATTGACGGGCGTAGCGAGCAGTGTTGTACACAGCACTGGCCTGGGCACGACCGACAGCGCACACCTCTTGCGTAGTACAAATGGAGCCAACACCCATGCCGACCTTCAGACCGTCCGCTCCAGCGTCAATTAGACGCTTGCATTGCATGCGGGTAACAACGTTTCCACCAATGACGTCAATGTGAGGGTATGTGGCCTTGATCCATTTGATTAGATCGACTTGGAACGTCGAGTCTCCCTGTGACGAATCAATGACAATGAGGTTCACTCCGACCTTGACCAGCTCCGTGCAACGCTCGCGGTCATTAGGACGCGTGCCAATGGCAGCGCCAACTAGCAACTGCTTGTTGGTATCCTTGGAAGCGTGCGGAAAGTCGCGGTTCTTGACCAGATCGCGACGCGAGATGAGCGATACGAACTCGCCCTTGGCGTTGACAATAGGTAGTTTGCCCTTTTTGCTCTCACGCAAAATGCCGTTAGCCTCACTCAGCGATACACCTTCGGGAGCAGTCACAAGGTCCGTCGACATGACTTCTCGCAGCTTGGTCTGACGATCTTCGATGAAGTCGATGTCACGGTTGCTCACAATACCAACCAGTACACTGCCAACCTTGCCGGATTCAGTAATGGGAATGCCAGCAAAGCCAAACTCAGCCTTGATGCGGTCCACATCGGCCAGCGTGTGATCCGGCGAGAGACACTTGGGATCAGTGATGAAGCCGTTCTTGAACTTCTTGACCAGACGCACCTCCTTTACCTGCTCCTCCACCGTCATGTTATAGTGGATGATACCAATACCGCCATGCAGAGCCATGCCAATGGCCATTGCATGCTCTGTGACTGTGTCCATTGGCGATGACACTAGCGGCAGGTGCAATGAGATATTACGCGAGACCTTAGTCTGGAGCTCCACGGCGTCGACTCCAAAGTTGATGTGGCCGGGCATGAGGATCAGGTCATCGTACGTGTATCCTTGACCTTGGTTCTTGTTTACGAAGATGTCAGCAGCCGTACGGCCATCCAGTAGCTCCGAGTCGATGGTGTTGGTAGAAGTCATGGCGACAGAAGTACGAGAGGTAGAATGGAGAGCAAATGCCCAAGTGAAGGAAGCGTCGGCTCATGCTAGCAGCCAATGGTTTCGAAAGTGGTTTCGACCAATAGAATAAGGAAGAAAGACGGCAACACAGCCAATCAAACATGATCGCATACATATCCAGGACGCAAGGATATCGTCGAAGAGACTCGAGGCTTTCGACGACATCCCATTGCTCTTCAAAAGCGTAGCAGAAACAAGCGCTTCAGCGTCATACTGCTGTAAGAGAAGTCCTTGGAACAACAACCGCTATTGGCGTCAGAAGAAACGACAGCTAGAGAACACGAGGATTAATGCAGCATTGCCGTTGTTCGAGACTATAAGCGACACGAGGCATCTGGAGCGGCTGGAGTACAGCTGGAGTATTGTGATGCGATAGTAAAACATGGTGGTGCGATGGATGTTGCAGAAGTGCTTTCTATGGACGAATTCAAGGCGAGCAAGCTCTGATGACAATGCTACTGAGTGCAACGCGCACTATTACGATTGCGATGTGAACATGGTTGTCAACATAGTGACACGGTCAGGGACGCGTGGGGCTTTCAAAAGGGCGTAAGTAAAAGCACAAAAGACGACGTACAATCAAAGTGCCTATCCACCCAGCTCTGTCCTAGATACCAACCAAGCAGCGCAAGATTGCTTAAGTTTGAGAAATATCAAGACGCATATCTCCGATTAGATCGTTTCTTTACAGACTCCTCCGCTCCTGATGCCGACGCAGTAGGACGCGTCGCTCAAGTTCAGGCTGAGCTGCAACATGACCCTCAATCTCTAGAAGCACAGGACCTTGTAAGCGTGAGAGGACTTGTGCAAACGTTGGGCGATGGCCAGTAGTGTCCTGAAGACAGTCTTCTATGAGCTTGCGACGCTCAGGCAGACAGCTGGAAGGCAATGACGGCCTCAGTCCTTTATGTGCAACTCGCATGAGCACTTTCAATCCTGTCTCCTCTTGGTCATAGTACGGAGTACGTCGCGTCTCAAGCTCTGTGAGCACAATACCGAAAGAATAAACATCAGCCTCCGGCCCATAGCGCTCACTGCGAATGATCTCGGGGGCGAGCCAAAATGGGGTACCAACGAGTGTAGTGAGTGCATCGACGCCTTTCCTGTATCTGCGACTGAGACCAAAATCCCCGACTTTACAGCCAAATGTGGCAGAACAGAGAATGTTGACACTTTTCAGGTCGCGATGTACCACAGGACGTTCCTGAGAGTGAAGGTAGAGCATGCCCTGCACTGCATCAATTGCCATCTTAAGTAAAGGATCTGCCCACGTAAAGTTCTTGCCTAGTCCCGAGTGCAGCACACGGTGCATATCGCCATTCTCTAGATACTCCATCACAATGCATAGATTAGAGGCGTTATCCCAGCTTGCGCCGATAAATTGGACAATATTCGGGTGCCTCAGACACGACATGAGCTCAATCTCGTCGCGGAAACTCGCTAATGCGCTGTCTCCATTGGACGTATCCCGAATTTCCTTCTGGTTTCGGCCACCACCAGACTCCACAATGTATTCACGACGCATACGCTTACAGACGACCATGGTGCCGAAATATCTGGCCTTGATGACATCTCCCATTGAGCCACGGCCAATTACTTGAAGAAAAGTAAGATCAGCGAACGGGATGTGAACCATCTCAAGATGGCGCATTTCAGGCGCTGCAAGTACTCTGGCCACCGCGCGTTCCTCGTCTGCATGGGCAGTGTCGTTCTGTAATGCTGCCTCAGCTTGTTTAAGAGATGATTTGAGATTCTCGTTCTCTTTCTCAACCAGAAAGTTGGAGAGAAAAGAGCGGCGATTAGTACGGTCCGAAGAGTACGACAAGATAAGCAGAAGTATGACCGCCATTCCGTAGGAAACGGTGATAATCCACTGCAATTGAAGACCGAAAGCACTCACCACAATGGCATAAATCGCGGCACCGGTCACTGCCACGACCACGACTTGGACAAACTCCAGACGAATTGATATCACGAATAAAAAACTGAACAGCGACGCAAACCCAACGAGCGTTTGAACCAGTGCATCGGAGCACATGTGCGTCACGCTAATGGCCAGATTATGTTGCTCATTTTTGAGATAAGCTAGAGCATAACTTATCGTGTCATTGCTCTTACTGCCATTTGAGCTTTCGTGAATACCAACAAATGTAGATGCAAGTTTCGAATTGGATGCCTCGCATGATAAATGATCGTGAACGAACATTGCGTATGCGTTGGTGGCCAATCGACTCGCCGCTGCCAGCCATACTTGAAACGTCAGGTTAAAGAAGATGATGATAAGGCACACCCAACTACGCCATCGTGTCTGGAATGGATTGTACTTGTTTGGTAGAGCGGCGAAAGGGAGCGCAATAGGAATGTAGATCCATTGGAATAATGTTGGTAACGAGTCGTACGAGAGAACAAACTGCTCCATTCCTACAAAGCCCGAGCCTGGAAGAGCGTACAAGAAGAGATTGACAGTGGAATGTATAGCCATCCACACTGCTACATGCCAGCGAGCACGTCTAAACCAGTAAATTGCTGTAAAATCCTGGTACAGAGTTTCAAGTTTCATATCCAAGAAAAACCGCGTGTACTTGTTGAAGACCTGTGCATCGGGTTTCACAAGCACTGCATCAATATACTGCACCGTTGCATCGTCCACATTCAAGAGCGTAGCGCCTTTATCCTCTTCATTGCCTGACCTCCTTTGACTCGCTTTCTCACGTCGATGTCTTTGTCGCTCTCTTTGACTCGCTCTTCTTTCGTCCTCATTGTACTCACGATAATCACTAGCACCGAACATTTCCATATGTTCGTTGCCTACTGTTTGACTAGAGAATGACCCTGAAGCAGTAGGAGATGGAACAAATCCCACTTTCTTCACGCCCCCTCGAGGTCGTTTCCTGTCTTTTGATCTCGTTTGAAAGACCGGTTTCGCACGCTCTCCATATTCTTCTTGCTGCTGCATTGGATCGATGTGTATTGACTGTAAATGGCGATGCTGAGTGCAGCGAAGACTCTCGTTCTCTTTCGCAACAGCAAGGAGTGGCGCATCGATGGCTGGTGGAGAAACGCTGCTTCCTTTGCTAAACGACCTAGAAAGATCTCCAGAGCCTGTCATTGTCTGAGACTTACGCCGTGATACCTCCTCATATACTCGTTCCATCCGGTACGCGGGATCTCGCTCTCGGAGAGGGGAAGAAGTCGATCGGGATGGTATCATTCCAAGAGTAGAAGACCCTTCGACATTTACTGCGTCTCTGGAGACCGCTAAAGATGCAATAGAAAGAGAAGACGCAGGCGAAGATACTACAGCGGAGGAAGCTTCGTTGGTCACCTCCTGCTGCCGATGATCAGCGAGAAGTTCTGCTAACGCGTTCTTCCGCGCCATTTATTGGCAATAATTGTGGAAAATCCTGGCTATTTTACCTCACTTGGCTCAGAATCAGACTTCTGACTATCTCTGCTCTTCCTACCAATCACAACTTCTTGTCATGATTGTAGCAACCTAAATATACACTTGCCAATCTGCTGCCGCGTGCCACGAAGATGAAGACGACCTCGAGTCGCGAGACACCAAGTCCATGTTCGCTCAATCCCGTGCGCTTTATGCAACTTGCTCTTGCATCGACGATGATCCTCTCCGTGCTATACATGTGGCAGTTTACAGCTGAGACTGTCATGTTTCCGAGCACAGCTGAGATCGAAGCCACTAGCGCTGAGGATGCCGTCACTAAGCTTGTTCAAGCGGCAGAGGCGGCCCTGTCAGTGCAGAAAGATCGGACACACGCCCACACGCAGTACGTCGTGCGTGGATTCGAGGATGCACATAAGTTTGTGCGTGAGTATGACGTGGAGAGTCAAGGACCGCTCTTCATATTGTTCACGAGCGACGTTGACGCCAACGGCGTCTACTGGTTTCCACCCTGCCAGCTTATTAAGAAGGCGGTTAATGAAGGTTTTAAGCGGGCACCTCGTGGCTCCAGACTACTGGAGGTTCAAGTGGGCTCAGAAAACTATTGGAACGACCTGATGAATCCCTTCCGGCAGAATCAGCTATTCTACATCGACTACATACCGACACTCATGCGGTATGACGGTGGTGGTAACTCGTCGGCTCTACTTGCAGGACCCACTTGTCTTGATCAAGATCTGCTCGATGTGGTGTTTCAAGTGAGCAAACCGAGGGCGGGGGCACCTTACAAAAACCGCATCATACATTTCAACACCGCAAATCAAGTGATGGACTACATTGCCTCCTACGACTACAGCTACCCGCTTTTTCTATTCTTCGTGTCGGGTGTGCACGCTTTCAACAACCGGCTGTGGTGTCCGTTCTGCGATAAGGCAGAGGTGCCTTTCATGCACTATTTCAACTATACGGCACCGGACAATGCCGTGATGCTGCGCATTGTCGTCGCACCTAATCCTGCTCAGTGGTTTGAAGAAGACAACGACTTTGTCGGCCCCGAATTCAGCGAAAAGGTGCTCATATTTGACGGCGTGCCATATTTGGCCTTTGTGGATAGGAACCAGACAAGCAACAAGGCTGACATTAAGGAGTTCATTGACGGACCTGAGCAGCGCGAAAAATTGCAGGCATTTTTCCGACAGCAACCACTAGCCGCTGCAGTTGTTCCAGCTGCTGCAGTCGTTCCAGCTGCTGCAGTCGTTCCAACTGCTGCTGCAATCGTTCCAGCTGTTGCAGTCGTTCCAGCTGCTGCAGTCGTTCCAGCTGTTGCAGTTGTTCCAGCTGCTGCAGTCGTTCCAGCTGCTGCAGTCGTTCCAGCCGCTGCAGTCGTTCCAGCCGCATAGAGAAAGAAATTGCAAAATTTCATCACGTTTTGTGATTTGTGTAATACCAGAAAGGAGTTTTGGTCTGCTCGCAACTTTTGTGTGTGCTTTGTACTACCTCGTATATACTTTTGTGTACTCAATTCTGCGCCAGCCATTATTTCATCTCGCAGAAAGTCAACAAATATGGCCATGATGAAGCGACGCCGCGAGAATGAGACTGGTGTGCAGGCGGATGCGGCTGAAGCGGCCAAGAAGCAAAAGCTTGCGACAGCGGGTGGCAACAAGTACGTCAACAAGCAACGCGTGCTCGTGTTCTCGTCACGCGGCATCACGACGCGCTATCGCCATCTGATGGACGACATTCGTAAACTACTTCCACATCACAAACGTGAAGTGAAGCTAGATACAAAAGACACGCTGCATGTGGTCAATGAGATCGCAGAGATCAAGGGCTGCAACACAACGATTTTCTTGGAGGCCCGCAAGCGCCAGGATCTCTACATGTGGGTCACTCGTGTCGGTACAGGCCCCAGCGCCAAGTTTCTGGTACAAAATGGTGCGTGCAACCGCAAATATTTTGCGTCTTTACATTCTAGACTTGTTGACACCTCTTCTGGTGCACAGTGCACACGATGGACGAGCTCAAGATGACAGGCAATGCTCTTGCTGGCTCGCGACCCCTGCTAACATTTGACACGGCTTTTGACGAGGCACCGCATCTCCAGGTGATTAAGAAGCTATTCACGCAAGTGTGGGGTACACCCAAGGCGCATCCGAAGAGCAAACCATTCATCGATCGAGTCATGAGCTTCTACTACGCCGACGGCAAGGTTTGGTGTCGCAATTACCAGCTGGCAGACGATGCCGACACGAAGAAAGCAGAGCTGGCGGCTTTGCACCGTGGCGAAGACCTTGTGCAGCTGATCGAGATTGGTCCGCGTTTCGTCATTACCCCCATTCGCATTTTTGACGGCAGCTTTGGTGGCCAGACGTTGTACCAGAATGAGCACTACGTGTCTCCGAACGAGAACCGCCGCGATGCTAAAGCCGACAAGCGTGATCGCTACGTGTCTCGCAAGACGTCGGAAGTGGAGCGCAAGGAGCGACTACCGGAGCGCGAGATGCCAGAAGACCAATTTGCGGACGTCTTTGCTGGTGCCAAGCAGTAAATTCTATCGTCTAATGAAGAGATACCATCTTTTAGCATATCTCCTTGTCAATGTCCTATTGGTCAAATCTTCTTCTTAAAGTGCATTTTGAATAACGACTCGGGCAAGCACAAATGAAGGCGTTCAACGCCTGGCGAGGCAGTGACGGAGGTGGCAAAAGCTCCAACGATGCCGTGACAGAGCTGCAGCAAGTGATCCGGAAGAAAGATTTGATGATTCTGAGTCTACAAACGCAGCTAGAGGCGTACGTGACGTGCTTCGGCGCTTTACCGGCCGATGTTTACGACCAATTGGAACTCTCCGACGCAATTCCCGAGCAAAACAGCAAAGAATTAAGCAAGGAATTAGCGGCAGAGAGCAACGATTTAGGATCGCCAAGCAAGAGACGACCGACACCGCGTATCGTGGCCACGTCCCCTGTGTCAACGCGGTTCCGTGCAACTTCCGACGTGGATGAGACCAAGGAAAAGGTGATAAGCTGCTCGAGTAAAAATGTCGTCTTGGATTTTGTCGAAGATTCGCCCATGTTTCGCCGTCAATTGGAAGGCTTTGAAGAGTCAATTACAGGCCTCCGAGCTCTATTGAAGGAGCTAGTGATCCACTCCAAGGAGTATGCAGCTGCGGGAAAACATTTTGGGGAAGAAGAAACAGCACTTGCAGATGAATTGGTACAACGTAAACATGCACGTGCGATCTTTTCCACGAGTTGTCCGGAACTTGGGAGTTTATCGGATTTGTTTGGAGAAATGCATGACACTTTGTCCCAAGTACAAAGCTCTCGTGTGAGCATGTTACTCGGTGTAGAGTCGCTGTTAAGCAGGTCGATTCAGCAATTTTCGGAAAAGGAATTACTAAAAGAAGCTGCGGGGGAGATGAGGAAAGACGTGATGAAGCTAGGAGAAGAATACGAAATGCTACTTGGCAAACTACTGAGCAAACCTCGACAACCAGGACAAGCTTCAAACGGGACAGGAACGCCTACTGGATCAGGAGATGCAGCCGGAATGCTGGGATTAAGCAGTCCTGCAGTGCCCGGAGGAGGCTACAATAGTGCTAATGAATTCATTACGACAGGGACACCACCCGCCTCGGGAGCTAATGGCAGCAGCAACAATATTGTTAGTTTTGATTCGGCTAATGGAAGTGACAAGCATCAGCGAGCGCTGGAGCGAGAAGTGGTCGTAGCACGTCGGCGTTTTGAGCTAGCTCGCTTTGATATGGTTCGTTACCTGAATCGGATTGACTGCATGAAGAAATTTGTGCTGGTCGAGTGCTTTAACTCGATTTTGTACACGCACTTGGGCCATTTTCACGCATGTCACGAGCTGATCAAGTCCGTGGAGCCTACGCTGCGTAAACGGCAAGAAATGATGCAAGTTTCACGCAAAGATTTTGAGCAGGACGAGCTGATGTGGGCATCACAGCGGGAGCTACTGGACAAACGGTTGTCACAACATGTTGATATCGTCAGCTCTAGCTTTGGGTCGAACGAACCTTCGCCGGCGACGCCAGGTGCGCTGAGCATTGAAACAGCCATTTCAAACGAGTCATTTCCATTGCTTGACTTGCCAGTTGAGGTCATTTCGCTCGATACTTTCAGTAGTCGAGAGACTGTGGCCACATCCCCTGGTGGCGTTGCAAAGCAGGGCTATTTGTTCGTTCGCAATTCGATGTTTCCAGCAAGAAGCTGGAAACGACGTTGGTTCCAGATTCATGGAGGTAAACTGTTCCAGACATCATCTCGTGGCGGCGCTGGAAAGTACCCTGCGGAAAGCAGTATAACTCTTGTGTGCGACTTGTTGCTCGCTCGGGTGCGCGAACTGGAGGGCTCAAGTTTGCCATTCTGTTTCGAGGTAATCGACGCAAATCGTACGAAACTCTTGCTGCAGGCGGCTAGCGCTCGTGACATGATTGAGTGGATCGAGGCTGCACGCCGCAGCACCGAAAATGCACTCGAAAAGCAAAGTCATCGCCAGGAGGTGCATCCGGATCAACAGTCGGTCATTGACGAGTTAATGGAAGCAAACCCAGGGTGTGCAGATTGTGGACAGGAGCCAGCTGAGTGGGTATCAATCAATATTGGTTGCCTCCTGTGCATCGAGTGCTCGGGTATCCACCGGAGTCTTGGTGTGCACGAATCCAAGATACGATCACTAGCGTTGGACTCATGGGATATGTCCCTCCTTACGCTACTTCGTGACGAGCTTGGGAATGATGTTGTAAATGCAACATGGGAGCACACGATTCCTGATGGCTGGACCAAGCCAATGCCTACGACAACTCGAGACGAAAAGGCTCGATTCATTAAGGCCAAGTATCATTTTCATGGATTCGCCGAACCGGATGCGACTTTGGACGCACTGGAGGACGATGATAGCGTATTGAAACAAGAATTGGCCAAGCGGTTCATTGCCGGAGCTTCGAGTGGAAATTTGAAAGAGCTGATGTGGTGCTTGGCACATGGAGTAGACGTCAATGTACGCGCAGGAGAGCAAAACGAAACGGCTCTACACGCAAGCGCTGCTGCAGGCGCTGCAGCCTGTTGCGATTATCTTGTGCTAAATGGTGCGAGCCTAACGCTAGCTGACAAACGCGGACGATTGCCATACGATGCTGCCAAGGCTGGGGGATTTGAGGTCATTAAGCTCACATTAATGCAGAAAATAAATTCCGAGCAGTATCAGGTATAGTGCAGCACTCGCAAGCGGCATGGTTTTGACTAAAGATTTGCAAGATTGAACAGCCTTCACGACGGCAATCTTTATAATGGTTGATTGGATTGGATAGATAATGCTAACGATCGGGAAGTGCGAGTCATCCCGATGGGAGGATTCTATTTCTCACACAACCTAAGCATGGTCGAGCAGAGTCTGGTTGAGCTAGCGCTGTCTCTCTTGCGTCGTCCAAGGGTGTTACAATGTCGCTAAGGACATCGTCTTTCGTGGTATGCTCATGGTACTCTTTATCTGACATGTAAGGTATTACGTTGCTGTCGGGGACATTTCGAGGCGACAACAAAGACCTGGGAGACGACCAAGATTTGTTTGGGGTATAGACAAATGGGGCGACGCTGTCTGCACCATTAGTCTCATTGGTGGCAATCATGTTGATCGTGAGAACCCCGACGTCGCTGGCTTTGCTGATCGGAGAAAGTATAACGTTTTTGGTTCCACTGACGCTATCGCGCCTTATTGATTCAAGTGGTTGGGAAGCTGTTTCACCGTTGAACGCTTCATCGTGAATTTTCAACTCAGCTGATTCGAAGGCTTTGGCTCTCTCGGCAGCACTTGACTGTGCTTCTTCCTCCATTTCGGCAGCCAATCTAGCAGCATGTTGTTGACTGGATTTCTCGCGGACGTGAATCATAAATTCAACAAACTCGACGATATCAATTTGGCCACTACCGTCTTCGTCCACGACGTCCATCATCTCCTTGAGCTCTTCGTAGCTTGGATATTTGCCAATCGCAGCGAGTCCAGTACGTAACTCCGTTTCCTCCACGGAGCCACTACCGTCCAAATCGAGCATGCGAAACACTTGCATATAAGAAGACACGTCTTTGGCTTCAATGTTGTGCTGGACACGGAGCGCTTCAATTCGACGAAGCAATTCCTTTTCCGCTTCCATCTCTTGCGTAGCTTCCTCCATACTTGTCGTCACGACACCAATAAATAATGTCACAAGCACCATTGCACCTAGCACAATAAAGGAGCAAAAGTAAAGCACTGCCACGAACCCATTGGGCTCGTGTTTGCACTCGTATCCAAGCGCGCGATATTGTTCGTACCCGTAAAGGTCACAGCCATAATAATTGATATACAAGACATCGCTCCAGCCATCCATAGTAGCCAACTGGAAGAGTGTAATCATGGCAAAATGCAAATATTGAAAATGGAAAGGATCGTTTCCCGCAAAAAGGAGGTTCCCAACAATCCCAAAGACGTAAAAGCAAAGGAGCAGGATGAGGCCAATGTAACCAATGGAACCCACACCTTTAATCAATGCAGACACGATAACTTGCAATTGTGGAAATGCTCGTACCAGTTTCAAGACACGCAATAATCGGAGTAGTCGCAACATGGTGAGCATGCCGCCCGTGCCTCGTGTAAAACTACCGACAACAATGATAAAGTCAAAGACGTTCCAAGGCAAACGAAAAAATTCCCACGGCTCCAAACCTACCGCAAGTATTTTCAAAGCAACTTCTGTGGTAAAGACGACAAGAATGGCTGTATCTAAGCCAGAAAGCAATGCACCAAGCACATCGACCACCTCTGAGGAAGTTTGGAGCCCCACCATTATTCCAGCCAAGACGATCACCCAAGTGATGAAAAGTGAAAATCTCGGGTGCTCTACGATTTTCGCTGCAAGACTCGCGAGTCTCAGATACAGTCCTTTCAAGCTTCTTGTATCACCTTGTGGTTGAGATAAAATGTCCGTCAAATCGTATTCGTCCCACGTCTGCATCAAAACCTCACGCATCTTTTGCCGTTCCCTGCGCTCGGCTGCAGAGAGTTTTTCTTTCTTGCTTGAATTTCGGTCGCTGTTTTCGTTCTCTTTGCCAGCCGCACGCTTAGTTTCTGCTTCAAGAGCTCGTTGCTCTGCCTCCTGAGCTCTCTTGCGAGCTTTTTCAGCTCGTTTCTTGAATTCAGCCTCTTCTTGCGCTTTTTTCATGTGCTCCATGCTCTGCGTCATACTCATGGTAATAGCGCCAATGAAGAGTGATAGCATGACAAAGGCCGAAATGAGGATAAAGGTGATGAAGTATAGCGTAGCCATGACCTGGTTGAGTGCACGCTGGGAAGACAAGGAGCTGGTAGTCACATTGGCACCGTATACACGTGTTGCATTGCAGTATTGAAAGCTTGTAGCAGCAGCAGGATCTGTCGAGTAGTAGCCACCATCGTAGCGATCGCACCCAAAGTAATTGATATCCATGATCTAAGCAAATAGACAAGGGCGATGAGCAAAAAGTCAACAGAAAACAGCCTGGCAAACAGAACTTACAGCTGACCAATTCTCAAGCGTACTCATGCGAAAAAGAGTGATCATCGCGATCGGGACACTGCGAAAATGAAACGTGTCGTTGTCTTGCCACACATACATCCCCGAGATAGCATAGAGGTAAAAGACAAGGAATAGCAGTAACATGATGTAGCCAATGGACTTGAGGCCACCAATGAGACCCATAACAATCATGTAGAGCTGTGGAATCCGCTTCACGAGCTTCATGATTCGCATAAGTCGCAGCATTCGTAGAATCGCGATGCTGCTACCACCAAGAGCAGACCCCCATACTGGTAGACTCATGATAATGATAGCAAAGTCAAAACAATTCCATCGCATTTCCTTTCCCGAAAAAAATCGCCAAGGACTCAGCCCTTCTGCCATAATTTTGATACATGCTTCGAGAATGAATACAGCAAGCACAATGAGATCCATGTCGTTGAGAATGACACTATCTCCAAGTATTGGATACGTCTGTAGTCCAACCGAGAGCGAAGCCCACGAAATACAAAGCATCACGACGGAATTAAACCACGTCTTGTTAAGCGTCGCAATAGCAACGTTTGCAAGTCGTACGTACAACAACATAAACCCCGTAAGCCCAGTGAGAGGAATGGGGTGAATATGGTCACTATCGTCTCCAACTACATCGTTCGAATTGCCCTTTTGACTGTCGAATGTACTTGTCGGAGATTGTTTTAGTGGCTTTGGTGCGCCATTTGCTTTGGTAAGAGCATTCTCTTCAATAAGAGGAAGTGATGGAATTTCGGTATTCGCCACTTCTTCGTCCAGGTCGTGAGTTACATTCCAATCGCTTGCTTCTCGTGCGCGTCTTGCATCGGCTACCTTTCGATTCGCTGCAGCTCTTGCTGCGAGCATTGTTACACTGGATTGTGATCACGTAACACAAGAGGCGGCGGAGGACTGCCTGATCGTCGTAAAGCTCGTAGAAAAGTTCCCAATCCAGTGTAGCCTTTTCACCCTCCGCCAAGAGTTGGGCGGATTCAACCCCCACTGCAAACACTTTTTACAAGACCACGAGAGGATGGCAACGCAACGCCCTTGGTACACAACTACTGCGCGCACATTGAACGAGATGTGAGGAACTAAATAAAGCGAGGACACGAAAAGTGCAAAGGTTAAATCTGTCGAGCAGTTTTTCCTCATTTCGAATGCTTCTTCAGATTAAAATGTATGTCTAACATGCACGTTGCGCTGTCGGTATCCTCTCCAGGTCCTTAAAAAGCCTAGATACCACGAAGCTTGCTCTTTAGCAGCGCCAGCATGTTGATGACGTTGCGGTCCCAGTACTTATCGGTGCACACTGCGTTAGTCGCAGCGGAGCACTCCATGGCATTTTTCTCGCGGATGTGTTGAGCACTGCGTCAGGTCTCGTTTGGGAGACGAAAGTCACGGCAGATCATGTTTAGTTGGCACATGACGTTATGATAGCCCTTGTCATTCTTCAATAAACCTTCTGATCGGATCAAAACCCTCGTCTGTCTTTCAAGCTCCAATTCCATCAGTTCCATCAAATTTCTTCAATAATTCGGCAGCGATAGCCTTGTGTATCCACTTTTCCATTCGAGCTTTAAGCAGTGCAGGAGCTCATTCGTGGTTTGGACGAATGGCGTCACGATGTGTGGCTGCTTTCTTCAATATTCTATTGATCAGAACTACTTTCGAGAGTTCTGTCCGATGACTTTTATTGCAACCATCGGCCGTACAGCTGTCGACATCTTCGTAGACAAGAACCATGTCGAAGGACCTTTGTGACTGCTCCCAAGAGTGTGAGGCTAACCGCATTCCACGTGAGAGCAAAAGGGCAAACTGCCTCTTAATAACGCGAATAGCGAGTTCGTGTCACAATCTGGTCAAGAACCGCGACTTTCCGCGCGCCTGCAAGGACACCAACAAGACGGTGCTGTTATTGGCACGCGTCCTAGGGCTTAGGACTGAAGCATCTCCCTACTGTCAATCCAGAAAGCGGATGTCATATCTCGTCACGTACTCTACAAACTGCGGCAGGAAGTGTCTTGCTTTTGTCCAGTATTCGTGGTTTCACCATCGATCGCCACGAGAAAGAAATTGTGGCTCAGCGCCTTCATGAGCGACACTAAGTCGTGTACCTTACTATCAGCCTCGCCGTTCCTTCATGGACAGAAAACTCGGAACCTAGCCTCTGCTCTCACCATCTCTTGTTCTAAAACCTGCTGCGGTGCTGCATCAGTCGCAATCGACTATGCCGACCACGGTGTCATCCACGGCCTCCAATGAAACGTCCGGCGAGTTTGATAGGGACACGTAGGGCCTGAGGATGTAGTGCCAGCTCGGCTGCTCACGCTACTATTCATCACTGCCTCACTTGATACCGACATTACTAGTGTAGAGGCAGCCAAGGGTGGAACGGCAGCTTATTCAACAAAACCCAACGAAACATCTTTGATCACGCGGTTCAATTCAAATGCCATACAGAATTGTCGTCATGAACGTACCACATGTAAACCATACAGTACATCATCGCTGTCTCTAAGGGTGTCTAGGGGTACTCGCGAGCCATTTTAGGGCTAGGAGGGGCGGACGATCCACTCATGATTTGATGATCTTCATTCAACCCATCCCCGAGAAGTGGGAAAGGAAACGGCGACGAGGCAATGAGCACCCACCGAGGCAGTGTTCTCGTTTTACACCGCACCAATGGCTGCAGTCCAGCGAGGCTACCAGTCAATACAAGGACATGTGATCGCACTACAGCTGGCAAAAGCGATTGCAGAATTCAAGAGGAGGGTCGAAGATGGTGAAAAAGACGTGGCAACTCGTGTTCCAGCGTCAAGAGTTCCATTAACCTTATTCGCTCGGTGGTTAGCTCGATATCTCGGAAATGAAAGATTCGTAGATTTGGTGATCACGAAAGTGCAGGGGCGTGCGCATGAATGCGCTGTGGCGAGAATCATTGCACAATCAGGAAACTACGCCATCCAAACTGGCGATATTCTGGTTGCAGGTGGTGGAGAAATGGATATGCGGCTCTTGAACCACAATTTTCTTCAGCTGGCGACGATCCCGTTGCTCCACGGCTGATTGTCGCCAAAACGAGAAAAAAGTATTGTCGCACTAACGTTTTGCCGACAACTTTGATCTGCTTCCACAGCTTAACGCTGTGCTTCTTTTCAAGCTTTTCGATCGTCGTGTGAATGGAACGTTTGCCTGCGTTGTCATTCTTTATCGACAGGCAAGAAACCGAGTGGTGGTTGCGGACCAAGTGAGTTTTGGAAGTGCTTCGCTTGATGCTCTTACATTGAATGCACTCGATTCCTTCCGTCAGCGTCGAGAATTGCCTCTCGTGTCAATGCTCGTCCCACTGCTAACTCCTTGGATCGCTGGAAATAATCCGTTCGTGCAAATTCCTGCAGCTGATATGTTTGTTGCTGCACTAATGTCCAGAGCCAATCAGTCTGTTGTTGCACCACGAGAAGGCTTTCCATACATTTTCATTGACCTTTGGTCCATTTTCACGCTCGTAGATACTAGCTACATGGAATATTCCATCCATAACAGTTTATTAAGCTAGGTTTTATTATTACATGTGTCCAAATTTACTCCTCTCCTAAAAGCGATGGTAACATTGACATCATTTCAGCTCAATTAGAGAATTCTCAAATCTGGGAGGTGGGTGTCTTTAATGTATTTGATCACTAATGCAGAGTAGTCTCTTTTTGAGCACATCATATTTCAAAGGGACACCGCGAGAATGGACAGAATACAAACCATCCGCTTTTGAAAGTAGCCGAGCAGAACCAGTATATACCAGCAGCAACAATAAGAAAATGGTACTAGCCTAGAGTGAGTGAGCCACTTGAGTCGTCATGAGTCAGCATCTTCCGCTTAATGACAGGTAACTACAGTTACTCTAGATACAAGTGTCAGCATGAGTCACCACTTTTTGCAGCTTCTTTTAGTCACTACTATATCATATATGCCTCTATCATACTATACTTTCTTATAAGTATATGATATTGAATATTGATAAAAAGTGAAGACTCAGGTGACTCAGGTAAATAGAGATTCTTCTACAATGACTTAGAGAACGAATAGACTTCGAAATGAAAGACGCTGGTGAGTCACAATAATGGTGATCCAGTGGTGACTCAGTGGTGTCTCACTCCAAATCGGCAACGACAGCGACACTTGAAAGATAGTCCGCTATTGTGACGGGCTCATAGATTGCAAGAGTGTGACATCATAAAAAAAGATGACCCGCTAATGAGGGACGTTATCTTGTTTTTGCTTTTGGCTAAATTCTGTTTGTTTGATTTACTTTATCCAAGAGAATTGGCAAGTTTCATGAGTTGATCATCTGTCGCTCTAGACAATTTAATTGTTCTGTATTGCTCATGGTGCTTTATTTTTTCGGCAAGTACTGATCGCATAAACTATGTCCCGCTTCCGATATTAC